>JBCAUG010036542.1:0-10046 GCA_038406175.1 Haplosyllis leylae | reverse complement strand
TAATTGCACATGGATACTAGAATTGACTATTCATGGATAGGTGAACTCTTCATTTGCACTATCCATGGAGCAGTTCATTGGTCATGCACAGTTAAAATGTAATGTAGCAGTATGCATGGATAATGCAATATAAATGAGCACTCTCCATGGATAGTGAAAAATGAATTTGCATTATCCATAGGAAGCTGAATACATTATGTGTCAACAAATTACTTTCACAGATAATAGATTCAATTATCTATGAAGCACTTGTCTAATTCAACTAATTAGATGAATTCACCTGATTTCAAAATCAAAATAGGAAAAACTCTATTGGAAAAACTAGATTCGAGTCCAGAATTTGGGCAGTGCTGATTTAGAAAGCCCGACGTCCCCCCCCCCCAAGGTTCCCTCTAGCAAATGTGATTTTTTTTCAAGTTTGGTAATGTTTGATTCAATTTGACCCTGTATGGATTCTATCTTACCTCGCACAACCCAACCTTGCATCAAATTTAATCTATATATTTCACTATGCATAAAAAAATCGCAAAACGTTCAAAAAAACTGCTCCAAAGTCTCCATGTAGTCAGCAATGATGGCAATCAAATAGTCACACTTTATCCCAGCAAAAATTTTAAAGATAGAAATTAAAATTAACCGTGCCCGGCCTGTAAAATGACTTAAACCTTGAGGGACCGTTCACATCGACGGAAAGCGAAAATTTTCCTTGTCGCTTATTCTTTCGCGTTTGCGCCTGCTTTCCGGAAAGTCCTAAGGTGTATTTTCTAGACGTTTCCCAGTTATGGACGAGAAAATACGAAAAGCCTAAAGGTACTTTCAGTTTTTCCTATTTCGGTATTTTCACATTCACTATATTCTACAAAGTTAAAATTGTGTAAAACATAGCTTGTATTTGACGTTGTGTTAAGAATAGTTTTTATGTTGTCAAATTAAAAAGAACTCTCTGCTCAGAAAGAGAGATCCAAAAAGGAGCAATTAGTAACCTTAGGTTGTGCAAAGAGGGGAAATGGCAGCGTTGCATTTCTTGGGGCAGTTTAGATCTATCTTCTATCAACCAATGGTTGGAAGATGCAGCATTGGTGAGGCTCATAAACTAATCAATCATTGCTTCTTTTCAGTAAGAGTGATTTGAATTTTAACGAGCCATCAAAGTGATTTCTGACTACCAAATGCACCGACAGTGACACAGATGATACATCCACATGTATGATCTGCCACTGATTGAAATGCGAGACATTTCAATATTCTGTGAGATTTTGCTGATAAAGTGATTTGATCTTCACTACTCCACGGTTTGGCATCTGATAATCCAACAGAGCTGTGTATTACCAGTTATACTTTTTAACCTGTAGTCTTATTATCAACAATAACTACAGTTGCCTCTGCAAGCGCTTTAAATCGTATTTTTTACAAAATTTTTGATGCAAAGGATTTTTCATGAATGGTATGTGCTCAGAATCAACGTTTCTTTAATTATATAGGTTAACAGTTCGCGACACTACCCAATGACCGAGAAATACATGTATGTAGATCTAACAAATAAGAAATACTAAATTATTTTCAGGAAGGCAGTAGAGCATTAGAGTGATGATCAATAGGTCCTGGGTTTAATGCCCATTTAAGACAATTTTTTGGAGGAATTTACTTTGCTTTTCCTTTTGTTGGCAACATTCCCAACTTTGTATAATTTAGGAATTATTCGAGTAATTCACATCAAGACAGGTTGTCTTAATACATGGATGATTTAAACTTGTTCACAATCTAGCTAAGTTATCCGTAATTGAGGGGCTCCACGACGGGTTTCCTGCTTGCGTCTTGGAAACGAGCCAGCCAACTCTTACTGTTTATCGTCGTTTCACTTGTTTGAATATCCAATTTTCTTTTCGTATTTCTGTCACAATTCAAAATATAGAAATGACATACAAAGCTAGAAAAAATTTGCTTTATAAATATTCCAAACGAGTGCTTTGAAAAACCGTAATACAAGAAAGTCCTCCTGCGTGAACGCAAGAGGCATACCGCCCGCTGCGTAAGAAGTGCTCGCTCTGCTGTCCTTTCCTGGGGGAGGGGGGGGGTACCCCATCTCAGCCAGGGGTGGGGGTGTAGAAAAACTGGTGAACAGTCCGGTTTGCACGTTCCAGCACAGACAGTAGTTCTGTCTTTAATTGAGAAGAAAAACATCCCAGCCGATTCTTCAGTGATTATGTCACTGTAAATGATCATTTGTTCGATAGCACTCCACTGATTGTTGTCAACAGCTGTCTGTTTTGGGGATTAATTTATAGGATTTCACTTGATTGATGTGTACTTTGATGTACTTGATTTAGTACAAAGGCGGAGAGGGATCTTCTGTGCCTGCAGGCTACTACCAAACTGGCACTTTTACCAGTAGTACTGGCATAGGACATAACCCAGTACGAAAGATTTTATGGCAGTAAGGTTTGGAGAAATTGAACTATTAAAAACAAGGCTTTCCCAAGTCGTTTTTAGTTCAGAACCAGGAATCTCATGTTTCCACCTGTGTGGGAAATGCTGAATATCTGTGGCGGATCTAAAGGAGGTGCCAGGGATGCCCCCGGGTCCAAATTCTTTAATTTTCATGCAATTTTCAGGAAAAATTTGACCAAATAATAAGTTAGCGCCCCCACCTTGAAGGTGGGGAAATCCTGGATCCGCCACTGAGTATGTTACTTTCATTTTTATTCATACAAAGAAAGATTACGACATGTTACTGAAAAACTGATTTTAACCAAGAGAGTTAAGGCAACAAGTACTATTTACTATAATAATAATAATGACTTTTAAGGCAACGCTCTATTCATTGTCGCAAGTGATTATTTTTGCGAATGAATGAGCGTTGCCTTAAAAGTCTTTATAATTTATTCGTTCCTTTTCCTTACTGGCACTGATAGTCTCTTAATTGTAACCTAATGCACGCTTGGGTTAATAACAATAGATAACAGCAAACATCAAAAGAAGGGAAAACAAAGTGGATGATATTTACAATGATTATGACCATTACTACTTGACCTCTCCACTTAAGATGCTTTGTTACTACTTTTATGTTAATCCACGGACAATGTTACAACAATTCTTCGCTGTAAATTTTCATGAAATATTCGGGTTTTTCACGATGTGCATTTCTGTCAGATTATCTGACAGATCTCTATCTCTACACAGGGAAGAGCAAAAAAAAAAAATTGTCAAAACTTGCCCCCAGTTGGGTTGGAAACCAGGACCTCCATATCTTCAGGTCAATGCCTTACCAACTGAGCTGGGCAGGAATCTGTTGGGCAGGAGATTTCTGAAGTGAGCTTTGTTTGTTTCGTGCACCACTTCACGTGTTGGACTTTGTTCATTTCTAAACGCAATAGAGCATGACTTTATAAAAGCCATGAAGATTCAGGCTGGCAACTGAATGTTGACTTAGCTTCGTTGGTAGAACATTGGCACGATGGCAGGTTGGCAGATTGTCCATCGTATTAAATAGGTATTTTGGTCCTAACACAAGGTCTTTTCAAAGTTAGCAGATTTATTCCAGAGTTCGCTAGTAAAAAATGTTTGTGGTTCAATTCATCTTCGAAAATTGGTTTGTGTTACTTTATGAGCTGACTCC
This sequence comes from Haplosyllis leylae, assembly GCA_038406175.1. Lineage (NCBI taxonomy): Eukaryota > Metazoa > Annelida > Polychaeta > Phyllodocida > Syllidae > Haplosyllis > Haplosyllis leylae. The sequence goes on along the minus strand of JBCAUG010036542.1, from coordinate 6,430 downwards.
AAAAGAGCATGGTTTGGAACACAGAATTCAGGTCAAGGGCACATCATCAGTTCTTTTCAGCACATTGTACTGATGGTCAGGGTTGGACTGATCATTGCACGTAAACAAAGGTAACTATAGTTACGTTTTCTGTAAAACATTATAAATATATGTCACCAACTATTACTTTGGGGAGTCTTCTAGTCTAAACTTAGCTCCACGTGGTCAGCAGTCGGAGCAAGAGTCTTTGCATCTCAGGGGGTGACAGCAGTTGTTAATGGGTGTTCATTCATACACTGGACCTAGTTGTGAGGAAGGAGCTCTAGTCTGTATTGCTGGGCAGGGGTGCTAAAGTTGGGGGGGAGCTAAGAGTAGCTCCAGTACCTTTGTGGATGAAGAATACAAACACTCAGATTAAGTACAGTCATTATTGTTGCTCCTGAGACTGGTTGTGTGAATAATGCAATCACAACAGGAAACAGTTAGTTCCTGCTCACAGGGGGCTAGTGCTCGCAATGCAGCAAACCTCCATCAAAAAGAATTAATTACACACAGAAACACTGAAACACACTGTAGCAGGGGGCTACACACAGGAAACACTATTAGATGATTCTACACCCTGGGAAGGGAGTTACACACAAAAGATACAGTTGCACACATGTAGGGTACAGCTACACATGACTTGACACAGCTAAGAAACTCTACAATACAAGAACAATCATAAACACAAACTTTAAATGCAATACACAGTTAGCTCCTTACATTTACTTGTACAGTTCTTTACAGATATCTTAGAATGATATTTAAGTAGCTTTAAGTAACAGGTTGGGGTTAAGGATCGAGTCAACTCCTCCTGCCCTTGAGATCTGGAAGGTATCTAAAATGGCCCAAATAGCCCAAACATGCAATTTGGCAGATCCAGTGCAGGGAGCTAGGCTTAGCCCCTCTCAATACCTGAGAAGTTCCTGCTGTTTGCTATTGGTACTTAGCAGTCTGATGGTTATTCTAGAGGTCTTACTTTCATACGGCATGCTTGCCTTTTATACATACTACCTAACCACCAGCATATCAAGGCTACCACACAAAGTAGTGGCAAAGGAGTGAACTATTTAGTGTAGATTGTGGTTATTACAGGTAGGAGGGAACACTGTCTTGGTTTGGCACTAACCTCATCTAAATCACACCAGTAGGTAATTGTCTAGACTTGCAGAAGGCTGAGTAGGAATGCAGTCTTACATGTCACACTGCCATTGGCTGGAAGGATCATGCGATGGTCCTGATTGGCTGCTCCTAATGTGCATGTGCCACCTTTGCTGTGATTGGCTGACCCAGGGGAGCTATGCATGATGTGCATGTGATCACCACATGATAGATACTTGCACTCCACAGGGAGTTAAGGGAAATTAACTGCTTCATGTTGAAGTACATTTTAATTGCATTTGGAGCATAAGCACACGGTCTTAGCCCCTCGGAATTTACTTGTAGATCTACTTCAACCTGTTACCCATATCAAATGAAAGAGCGTGATGAGGACATTATATTATTAACGGAATTTTCCTGTTTTGAAGGATTTTTGTTGATTTTAGTACATTTTACTACTTTTTCTTGAGCGATACACACTGAATATATGATCAATTTATAAACTCTGAAATGGAAACATCAATAAATATTTTTTAAATAACATTTTCTTTTCACTTAGTTTGCAAGTTGAAGTGAAACAGTTATGACGAATGCTATTTTTACGGTCAGTTTTTACTTTGGACGAAAGTTGTAATTTATTGGTACTGTTAAATGAGGGAAGTCCATTTGTGGGAACCTGTTAACAGGAATGTTGTTAACTGTGTTAACTTGAGTATTTATTGTTTGCTGACCTTTGGAAGTTGGGACCAGTGTGGCTGTATAATTATAGTTCTTGTTCATGTTCAAGTCTTCAGTCAGTGAGTCAGGATTTAGTGAGAGGTCTCTGAGTACATTGTCATCAAGAATTTCAAAATTTTCTATTTCTTCCAAGTCAAAGGTTGGTGTCTCTTCTTGTTTTGATACAGTAGCACTTGGTTTTTGTTTTTTAGGCTGGATAGCATTTACCAATGAATTTAACATTTCTTTGTATTTATGTGAGTTGCATACTCTTTAATTGTTGATTCATTCTTGTGGGAAGACAGGGTTATGATATGTCTTACTTCAAACCCATCATGGTCTAATGTAGACATTACAGTTGCCCTGATCGAATGATTAGTATATTCTGTTTGGAGTTTCACATCTTTCTGCAAACTGAGCTTCATGAAATGTTCCAGTGAATCTCTTCTGACGAGTCTGTTTTCATACCATTCACCATCAGTGTAGAGAACAGAACTTTTTTTTTCTTTGGTTTTTGCCAAAGTGCATCTATGTTGGTGTTGAGTTTACTCAGGTATAGTTTAAACATATTGACAGGGCAGCAAGTAGGATCTGAATTGTAAAAAAACTGGAAGAGTGTTACAATTTGAATTTTTTGAAATTTGGGATTTCATGTGGTGAAGGATAATGTTTATGCAAGGATTGCTTAATTTTATCAGATCTAGGGCAATTTCTTATTTTCCTGTAAAAATTATGACACTTAGTATTAGTTACCATTAGTTATATTCAGTAAATATACAACTTTTCCAGGAAATATACAGTTATTCATGTTTGCAAAAATTAGCTCAATAAACTTTGAGAACCAATCAAAACTTTTAAAAAAGCAGCGACCGCGCCCCAGCCATAATAAACCACATTATTTTAACTGTTTTACTGAATTCCCGCGCTCAAGAAGAATACATACCAATAACTAAACTACGTGAAATTCCGGCACTGTGTTATTACATATTTACCATTAGGTAATATGCAATTAATTTTAATGCGGCCCATTGCACCCAACGTTAAAAACCCACATTACAGGTCTAAATGAATGACGCGCAACAGCAGTGAAAGAATGATTGCACATCATTACAGTTTCTAGACTGTTGCAATTTTCCTGCTCCACAAAGACAAGATAATGCGGGGGTCATTTACAAATTATAGTTGCAAGCGTAATGGGGCCATGGTGACCTATAAACTAATTAACGAAGCTGTTCGTGTTTTCTGTCTTTCTTTAATTGAATTTCACCGTTGACATGAGGCTATTTTGAGACGCATTGCATGCCAGCTTTAAAAATGTCTTATTGACAGAAAATGCAATTGAAAGTTCTCATCATGGCGAGGTCTTTGATTTCTTCTCCCGAAAAAAATACGCGATTTTTCGCAAATTTATTTGAACGGGAATAGGACAACAATCTTGCAGCACAGAACATTTCATTTAGCATAAGTTTGTTACGCCATTTATTAATAATGGGGCGCGGTTTAGACTTTTTTAAGGGAATTATCATATTTCATTGGTCTAGATTGTGTGTCATATGGATGATCATAGTGTTTATGACTGATCTATAAATTTTTCATTTATTTTTATTGGTTATAACAAAATACTCGTCTGATAAACTCTGATATCAGATGAGGCTGTTTATCAGACAAGCTGGAATTTACGTCGTGTGAATCCTATTATCGCTTACTTTTTAAATTTTTTTTTCTGCATTAATTGAACCAAAAATTAAATAATTGGCAATACAAAATGAAAGATTACATGTTGAACTACTATTACATTTAATTCAGATGAGAAAAGACAATTTTAAATATTATTAAAAGCTATTTGAAAGTATCATAAAAAATAGAAACTGTGATTAATTTAGAGCCTTTTAAGTCACATGACAATAACAAACAAGCAGATGCTTAACCATACCAAACATCAGAAAAAGAAGACAAAATGAGTGAAAATAAAGCTTCTAAACGGTTTGAAATTATGGATGATGGAGCTAAAGATGACTTACTACAAAATAGAAAAGCTATCAACACTAATCGAGCCACTAAGCAATGGGTGAATTGCTTAAATGATTACCTAAAGGAGGGAAATTTGGGTGACATTGAGACAATCACATCTGAGGGTCTACCTGAAATCATTGGAGATTTCTATTTTTCCGCAAGAAAGAAATGCATTTCTGATGATGGTACAGTACCAAATGAAAAGCAATATAAAAACAGTTCATTAAAGTCAGGAAGAGCAGCACTGAACCGATATTTTCAAGTCAAACAGGGGCCTAGACATCATCTTAAATGACAAGTTTATCAAATCCAACAAAATTTTCCAGGCTGTTGCAAAAAAAGTCAAAGAACAAGGATGTAGTGACATTGATTCTAAAGTACCAATTTCTGAACCAGACCTCAGCAAATTGAGTTCCTACTTTCTGGAGAAAATGAGACAACCACCCAGTGCTATCAACCTTCAAGAGTTTGTGCTTTTTAACATTATATACTATATGGGATGCCATGGCCATGAAAATTTACGTAGCATGACTGTATCAACATTTGAGGTGAAAAGGATCATGATGGTTGGGAATTCATTACCCAAGTGGTTAAAGAATGCGACAAAAACCACAGAGAAAATGATTATTCAAAATCAAATGAAGCTCGCATCTATGCCTAACCAGATAAGTCATCTTTTATATCTTCATCGTACATTTTCCATTATAATTGCTCGTCTGATAAATAAAAAATTATGACCTAAGAACTCAAAATATTCTCATTTTCTATTTTCAAACTCTGATATTTGTTTTGTGAAAGCATTCAAATTGTACAAATTCAAGCTTAATCCTGAGGTTGACTACATGTGGCAGAGGCCTAAAACTGAACTTCATGATCTGAATGGACCTTGGTTTGATGCTGCACCCATCGGAGGAGAGATCCACTGAACTCGGCTATGAAAAACATTAGTACAAATGCCAAGTTATCAACAATCTACACAAATCATTGCATAAGAGCCACTGTCGTAACACAACTCAATGAGCAAGGATTTGAAGTGAGAGACATCATGGCAACTACAGGCCACAAGTCTGAATCTAGCATTAGATCTTATGCAACTAAAGTTCCAACTGAGTGATGCTCTGGCATCTAAACATGTTAAAATCAATGATATTGAGTAGAAAAAATTGCCTACTGGAAATGTTACATTAACCAAGAGTAATGACAACAAAGACGGAAACCAAACCTTCCAAGATCTAGACCCAAATGCAATGACTGTCAAACTATTCCAACAATTTGATGACAATGATGAAGATTTACTCAAGGTTCTGACTCAAATTGAAAATGAAAATCAAATGGTAATTGATGATAAACAGCCAGAAAATGTACCTGCAATTGCAGATCCAAAAACTCAAAAAACAATAAATGTTGCAAACATAGCCAATGTTAACCTTACACCACTTGTAACAATCAATTATAATTTTGCCAAATAAAAGGCAAAAAAGAAATTTACAAATTACTAAAAGTAATATATTACATGTACTGAAAAAAGAAATCGTTAAATGTTGTGTTTTCATATTTTAAAAATGTTTACAATTGTTCGAGTCACAAAAAAATTTCAATAATAAACGTTTTAAACCAACTTCAAATTCATCACTTTCTTGCAATTTCAATCAGTTTTCCCATTTATTAATAAAATAAAAATGAACGGAATGACTCCTACATCAACAGCTTTATGAGCCCGAGGGATGTTCCTGCAGTTTATGACCCAAGGGGCTTGCCCCGTTCATTTTTGTCATTTATGAGACTGATTCAATTAAAAAGCAAAGTCTCAACCACTGAAAGAAAAAATATTAGCAATTTCTGATTGCCGCCCTTTGTGGTTCAATTTCGTCCAAACGAATTGATAGAAACCTTCATTGCCTCCTTAACAGTCCAGTTGTCTTGCCAATCATACATTTCTTTTACACGTGGAAGTTTTTCACTTTAGTTTTTGTCCAAAGATTTCAACTCGAATTTTAATTGAAATTATAGCTAACAGGTTCCTTGTGATTTTTAACACGACACACAGGTGATATGTTTCAGAGATCAGTACAATTATTCACCTAACTGATTACCAGCAGGAAGAACTTTTCATTTCATATTGCGTATTTCACATCTTTTCTGGATACATTTACTTGATCGTCTGATAATTGCTCAAAAGGTTTATATATTTGATAATGTCAATAAACTGGCACTTTTTATTTATGACAGGATGTCACATATATGTAAAATACAGTAAAAATAGCATGCATTAAAATATTTCCTTGTCTGCATTTTTCATTTGACAAACCTCGGTCGAAGAACCAAGTTTGTGATCTTCAGACACAATACAGTAAGATAATATTACCCACACCCATACATTTTAGATGAGCATTAATTGATCAGAATATCTCTCAAAGACAGAAAGCGAGACTTTCTACCTACTCACCTGAAACAAATTATAATCAATATTGTATGTACTTCTGACAAGGAATATTATATAACATACATATGTACGTGTCCAGCTAAATGTGTAAAAATACTACCCTTTCACGCTCTTTCTTGATTTTCTCAGACAATATAC
>JBCAUG010036531.1:0-10046 GCA_038406175.1 Haplosyllis leylae | reverse complement strand
AACCCAGAATCAATATACAGCTTTGAAGCTGCCATGTTACGCTGCACTATATATACGATAGGTGGCGTACTATGACACTTGGTACGAAAAACATCTGAGTGTCATGTCATATCTGGACATATGTAATACTTTATATTGCTTAAATCGTGTCTTTCAGTTGACAAAATTGAGCACCCTCAGCCATATTTTTGGTTTATGTTTTCTCTCAGAACCATCCGTCACCTAAGAAATTCACCAGAAGAGCATCTGTGTAATTCTCTACTGTTGTCAAAGCATATTCTCTGCTTCTGTGTAAGATCTGGACCTTGCTAATTCTATTCCATTTCTGTTGAATTTAATTTTTTTAAAGGTAACAAAATGCATTTTTAAAGGTAACAAAATGTTTTTTTAAAGGTAGCAAAAAGAAGGTTGCTAAATAACCATCATGGGTTCCAAATGAGTCTTAAATAACTGTTGGAAATTACAGAAAAGTAAATGATTAGGTCCTGGCATCTGAAAGGACCATCTGCAAATTCACAGGATGTAGCACATCTGAAGCCCAGACACTTGCAGAAGTGAAACATCTGCAATTTTACTTTGTAGAACCATACATCTCACATCAGAGAGGCCACACACCACACACTTCCATGAGGAACTGTTGAGGACGTGATGGATGATCATCTGAATCTCAGAGACTTTCTACAAAATGAAAACAAATTCATTTCCTTCAAGAATTTCTTGTGTTTTTGTGTCTCGAGCTGAATTGCTTTCGAAGGAAATTGTTTTGTAATGTGACCACAGTTGTATCACCAGCAAAGATAACGCTTTGTACTGATCAAATCTTGCCAAATTAGGCTTAGTTTCAAACCGGACAAAACACGAAATTACTATATCAAATTAACTATTGAAATTTAAATATCGCACATGACTATAATTTCTAGAAATATTGACAGAAATTTGTTATCAGATCTTATCAATAATTCAAAAAACATTTTGACACACTGTATCAAATTTATTGACCTAAATATGTTATTACACTTACGTTCATTTCCACAAGCCACCTTCATTAATTTGACAAAAGGGTCATCTACGGGGTCAGCATGGTACAATGGTTCACCTGACAGATAACTGAGACTACCTTGAGATAAAGAATATACAATTATTAAACGGAGGAACATTTTACCTTCATCAGCTTTTGCATGATAATTTTTGGTGATAATATCTCCAAACAAAATTTGCAAGGCAATATGCATTAGAGTTCGTTCACTTTGTACAACTTGGTGTTAGCGATAGCGAAAGCAGGACAGTTCTAAGAAACAAGTTCTTCGAAAATTCAATCTTCTGTAGCACACAGGCAAGGAAGCACACAAACCAGGAATCCACCCTGGCTTTGAAACTCAGGACAGACGCCCCACAAAAAGCACATGTGTCCTCTAAAAAATTTACAAAAAAAGTTTAGCAATGTAGATCAAGAAACCTAAAATAAATGAAAAATCTGAATTAAAATCCTACAATTAAACCTCCTATTTCAATCCTAGTACTCCTCCGCACGCAGGTCGATGTCACCACCTTCAATCCATTTAAACGAGCAAGATTGATCAATCAGTGTCATATCCACTGAACCGTATTCCAACAAAAATACCTTTGTGAAACATTTACATAACTTACTTGTACTGGAGAGAATCTGTGGCGTAGCCATTCGCGCGAGGATACCAGTAAAGTCTTTCTTTTAGTTGCTAGTAGTATGCTATTTTACTGAACAAATGACATCGTAATTACTGTGTGAAAAAGCAACGCCTTCGTAATTCTCACAAACAACCTCAAGGTTCAGGAACATTAAAAGTTGTTCTTTGATGACAGAATACTTTGCTTGGAAGACATGGTCGTATGTAACATACTTTTTTATTTTCTGTAGAGTCTACTGTTTATACAGATTGACTTTATTTTTGAAAAGATTTAAAAACTCTTATGGGAAATATTTAAGGTTTTCCTGAATCTCCGTTTCAAAAATTTATTTGTGCTTTACAAGTATGTTTTATCCAATGTTGTCTCCAGTTCACCAATCAGACGAAAACAAACGAGATCATTTCCAAAGGTTCGGCAGCTTTTGGATCCACAAACGACACATATTTATTCTTCCAGTTCAAAGCTGCAGAATTAATCACGCAGATAAATTGACAAGCGAAGCGGTCCAATATGAAACAAATCCACTTTCTTTAATTTCACTTCCGAATTGGAAGTTCTTATTCCAAAACAATGTTAAATCCATAAGTTAGATGTAAAAATATTCTAAGACAAGAACATTAGTCAATGATCAGAAAAATGAAAAGAAACTTTATCTTATGAAAAGAAAATTTTTCTTAATTAGTTCAAACAAATACTTTTGCAATTTTGTCTTCAATTTGAAGATTTCACTACATTTCACAGACAAATATTGCAGATCTTATCCTCCAAAGAATTTTACGTCATATTGACTCTTACATCAATTTCAGTGTTAAATCCCATTTCTTTCGTATTCGGAGGCGTATTGTCCGGTGAGGCGTACAGATTGAGACGGCAATGGTTTTACGCCCTAGAAACCCAGACGTGAACTCAATCAGATCCCAATTGTGAACATCACACGCTTCCATGGTTACACGTAACTAAGCAACCTGATTGAGAGTAGTTCCCACAGTGAATCCATTGTAGACAGATGTTTTTATTTCCAAAAATATAGTACAAATGCAATGTACAATTTGTTTCTCATATACCCTCTCATTTGTTAGAACGGTGGCACAGATAAGTGAATGTTAATTTGGAGAACACGTGACATCCCATCCCGGAAAGCGTCACGTGATAAGACCTAACAAAGAGAACAATAGAAATTCCTGCGTAAAGTTCACAAAGTATACCTTAAAAAGCAGTAGAAGTTTTAATATCCCATATTTGGTGCAGTGTGACGACAATATCATAACGATGCGTTTTAGGGTATCACCTGGTGTTGCAAAGTTCCCGCAATCAGCAGTTATGAAACATTTTTTTTAGATAATCTAAAAAGTACCTGACTTATAACTTCTAGTTTCGTAATTATGACATTTTACTGTGCAATTTTACAATTATTTTGACCAGGGACACTTCTGATGACTCCAGGCTCCGACATCTCTATCCGGGGAGGCTCCTCCTCTTTCCTGTACAGTCTCCAACATGTCATAATTTCTGATATCAAACTGTCGCAGGGAAACCAGAAAACCATCAATTGTCTGATAGTGATGTCTTGTTGTATGACAGTTGGAGTAATTTGGTTTATTATTATTTCACAAACGCTCTCCAATACAAGATTGACAACATTGCCAACTTCGTTATACTTCTGCCATTAAAAATCAACTTGTCCAATAAAGCATGCAACCTTAAGGTATAATGCTCATGTACTCCTTAATTTCTTATTTCCCACTGATTAACACCAGTTGGTGCAAATAAAGAGGAAAACTGCAAACATGTGGGAATACAAAGTTGGCAAGAATGCCAACATTGTCAACTTTGTGTAATTGTGAAAAACACGATTGGAGCCAGAGATGGGGTCCTGACTTGGTTTTTCCCTGGTAACAGGGATCCCTATCCTACCGTGAAAATAGTAACATACAGGACCTAATACATTACATTTATGTAGTTTTTGGGATGTAGCCGACAAGAAAGAAATAAGTTTTCAGAAAGAAAAAGTAGCTATAAGTACAGACCAGATTAAACTTTTAATAGATGATCTAACAGTCAACAGAGTTAGCAATGAACATATTTCATCAATACATTAATGACAAACATGAGAGCCTAATTCGTGGCCAATGATTCCGTCCACTGTGATTTTGGCCAAAAGCAATTTAATGAAAGACTCCACGGAGATTTACAATCTGCTCTGTGTCACCCTTCTTTAAAATTACAAACCTGGGGATGTCAGTCAAGTCTACTAATCTGATGACAAAATTCTCCTCGTCTCATGTGGTTACCAATTGTAGCATGACTATCTTATTTATTACTTGTATGATGCAGAGTGTGATGGAAAACAGATAGAGGAAACAACTTCAATATGAACACACCACATTTTGAGACTTTATGCCTTCAACAAGGATACTAATGTAGGTCAGTAAATTTACTGATATTTAAAGGATAAACTTTTATCTTAAAACACATTACATTCATAAGTTAAGTAACCAGTGAGTTTGAGCAAGAACCCAAGGGAAACCACTTCTATTCATAAATCTGTCTCACTCTCATTGATTTCCTTCAATCCTCTGTCAGATCAAATCCTTCCCAACATTACATGAGGATATTTGTGTCAACTTAACTGTAAAATTATATTCAATTCCCTGGGTTTAATGGCAGCAAGGGAAATCTGCAGGACCACAGATAGCTGTATGTAATTATTTAAAGAACCTGAACATTCACACAGCAGTTCATTTGTATGTGTAAAACAAGATTTTAGTATTCTTCACAAATGATAGCAGTTTTTCCTGTCAAACGTTATTAGATAAAGCGACAAGGAATTGAAAAAAAAATCCTAGAAACTATAAAAAATCATGGTATTTACAAAGTGAAATAGCCCTTCACAACAACAGATTCTCTCCCAAAGCATTACCGCTTTCGCTTTCGTCAACCAAAATGACTTATCCATCCGTATGCGTTTGCACTTAGCGTTAAGGTACACCCACACCAAGCGAAATCGAATGTGAAAGCGACGTCACCTTGGAAGGACTACATTGATTTGTACAAGCATATTCGCACCACATAAAAGGAAAAGCATAAGTGAAAGCAACATCACTTTCGTGATCGCTTATGGACCGATCGGGGCGAAAATCACTTTTGCTCTCTCTTTTGCGCCCACTTTCTCTCTATGTGAATAGACCCTAAGCGTTAGTGATGCAAAATCTTCCTCACGCCATCGCAAAGAAATGGGTTGAACGCCCATTCTTAGCAAGGTCCGTGAAACGGACCTAAGACAAACTTTAACTTAGTTTCCACCTGACAGTGAACTTACCTCAGGAGGTGGTAGATTCAACAGCGTGAACGTTAAATCTTCAGAATCCGTGTCCTCCTCCCACATTGTGTTCTAATATCCACTGTCTTTTATTTAATCCAAGTGCTAATCAAAGGACCTTCCAGATAGCAAACCTCTGAGATTCCTCATTGTTTCCCCAAATTGGAGAAGCTTTTATTTCTAGTTGAATGTCACTGTAAATGTTCAAAATCATACTGACGTAAAATTAATGCAGTTATAAAGAATGACGTCGTGAACAAAGATCAAATGGCGCCTCATGACGTTGTTAGATCTAAATGATGTCCAAAAAATGCATTCTGTGTAAACAAATTGAATGCAGATTAAAATAGGCCTGCTTATCATAGAACTGCCAAAGGCCATTAACATCTTAACATCCTAAGATGTTAAGGGTCTATTGACTCAACCACTAACGAGCTACCAATAATGTATGGTGTACTGGGAATAAGTTATCTTAGCTTTTCCTGTTTTTCTAAAAGATATATTAAACCGTCGTTTGCATCATTCTGCCAGCCTCCGAAGTATTTTTGAGTTTATGTGTAATCCTGAGAATAGTATAGTTCTTTCCATTCTGTGTAATTTCTAATTGTTTGTAGTGTTTGGTTCTGTGTGTTTTACCGACTCCAGGTGTCTGGTCCAAGTACCAGTGAGTGATGTGAGTTCCCATTCGTGGCTCTGTCAGTATTTGTCTTCAGATTTGTTCAATGAGGGATAACCTTACTGGATTGAAGCTCCCGAACCATGGGACACTTTGAAGGTTCTTTCAAATCATGAAAATGGTGAGCAATTTCAGATGGCAGCTTTCATATTATGAGACGCTTTGGCTGGTAGCTTTGGTAACGTGCAGCCATTTGAGAGTCCTGTAACCAAGGAAACTTTGCTGTTGAAGCTGAGAGGTTTAGCACTCAAAACACGTGAAAAAAAACCCGGATGGTACCACTGACAAAGAATAGAGGTACAATCGGTTTGGAAATGAAGCGAAGCAGCTTAACAAGTACGAAAGGAGAACCAGTGTAGTGTGTTCGATGACAACACCTTGTCTCAAAACATGTGGGAATTTTACTGATTTGCAATATTAGGAATAGCAATTTTGACATATGCCTTTGTAAGAAAACATTCACCATAATTTTTATTCCTTTTAGCTGATGCATTTAAAGTCGTTGGTCTTTCTAAGATGCCAATGACATGACTTGGCATGGCTGATTCCTTCAATTTCATGTCAGGATTTCTTTTCAAGGGTTCACCGCTTAAAGACGGCCTACACTGTGTAGCGCCTGGTACCTTTACCGCTTGCACTACACAGACCAACATTTACTCCAATTCCTTGATTTTGTTATTCCAATATTAAGTGCTTGAAAGTCCATAATGCCGAGCTCGTCCATAATTTGGCAGCTTTGAACGGCAGTGTTTCGGGATGATTCGGATTCCTGGGATTTACGCGTCAGACTAAGCGGAAGATTCACCACAGCTCGTGCGAAAAAAAGCGCCAAACGTCTAGTCAGTTTGGAGGATAGGGAGGGGGATGTGTTAAAAAATGATCAGGGTGACATGCCTAGAATGTACAACACGATCTGGGTGCTGCTCTCTTTGTGTTGCGAGCCTTTTAAATTCTGATTGATTTGACAGGATATTGCCCATAATCTGGCCCTCGATGAACCCCCGGCTCTCTCTTCCACATACAGATCATCGTACATAGCCTCGCACTCTGAGCCTGCTCGATGACAGTTATTGCACCATTGATAGACCTAAATTTGTGCAGATAAAGGAGAACCATGAATTGCTGAGTGGCATATTTAAAGACCAACTGAAGGCCCATCCTTTTGAATCTTATGCTTGCAAATGGTCGGATGTCACACAAAAATGTCGAAACAAGTCCACCATCTTTTTGAACACACGTTCTAGTGGCAAAATTAAAAATTTCAAATTTCATAACAAGAATATTGAATTCACAGAAATGAATGTTAAAATAACCCTCTTTCTTAAATTTTGCTTTCGATCCTTTCCAATAGAGTTTTTCACGATAAGATCACATTTACATTTTAAGCCTGAATTTGCATGAAGAAGTTCAAAATTTTTTAAAAAGTTGCCTCCAGTGGGATTTGAACTCACAACACTGACCATCATTGGATCTAAGGTTGAATGCTTATCCAGATAGGCCACAGAGGCCTGTGCTACTTGTCAGACCTTTAACTGAAATTTGTTTCATGCAGCATTTCACATTTCATATTTGAAAAATCATTAAAGCATGTCTGATGTAAATTCTGTCTTTAAATGTGAAATTTGATCTTATTGTAAAAAAACTCGAATTCGCATTGGCTTTTTCTTGTTTTCAGTAATAAAAACATTTGTAATGAAAATTATTATTCAAACCTAGAGTTTTACCACATAACTAACAAGGCTTACCTTACAACAAGGCTTGCTTCAATGATTTATCAGATTCTCTGAATTAGTGAAAACTCCACTGAAGTAATTGGACAAGAAAGACTGATTTGAGTACAACGCGGCGGACTGGTCCATGAACATCGGTAATCACGCCATAGTTTATCACCCTGATTACCGTGTGAAGGAGAATGAGAGAGAGCGAGTGAGGTCAGATCCCCGGGGAAGAATTCATTACTCTCCCCGGGAAGCACAACCAAGCACCGGCCTCGCAGTGAAGGGTCTATTCACCCTACCTTCCGCGAATGCGGAAGTGATGTTATCCACAATATTACAAATATGACGTTGCGTCGTTGAGCCAATTGCTGACACGTACAAAATGACGTCATGGCAGCATTCTGTGTAAACAATTCCAACCATGAATGTAGCTTAAAATAGGCCTAATTATCATAAAACTGCCAAAGGCTCATGAATCTCGTGGGACAGGATGTTACGAGTCCCCCTAAGTAATCACTAAGCTGAGGCAAGGCAAACGTTTCATGTTTTTGTCTTTTGTTGCGATTGTTAGGGCACATCCACATGTTAAAGCGAATCGTTTAAATCAACAGCTGGTTAGCGATTTTAGAATGTCAGTCTCCCACTACAGCCAGATGCTGTGATTGTCAGTAGGAATGATCAACTGGCGCTTAGTTTTCAAATATCCTGTATCTTCATCGACAAAGACAACAAAACGGAAACCGTTCTTTTTGACGGTATCAATAAGTTCTATTTTCTTTAAACATTCTATCGCTATGAACTGACCCCAATACATTCGCATATCTATTTACAGTGTAAATGACCTAATCTGTAGAGTAATGTAGGAGACGAACCAGCTAAGAATTCACATCAGAGGTAAACCAAGTGCACAATGTGGGAAATGTGGGCCTGCCTTCCTGAAGATATAAAAATGCCGTTGCGTCCTTGACCCAATTGGTGGCACGTGCAAAATGACGTCATGGCAGCATTCTGTGTAAATAAATCCCAACCAATGACTGCAGATTAAAGTAGGCCTAATTTTCATAAACTGCCAAAGGCTCATCTGCACCCTGTTAAGGGCTGGGACAGGATGTAAAGGGCCACCAAAATTGATACCAACCCTATATGGGAGGACAGGATGGTGCCAACCATTCGTGGGATTTTTGAGCAACGCCTGATTTTGTCACCATGAAGTGACAGTCTGCTTGGCCAATAAACTCACACTATGGTCGGGTGAGTGGCAGGTAAGTTCCTGGCTGGGAAGTCGTATTGTAAACCGCAAATGATGCCATAGTAATGGAGATATTCGTGGTGTATCAAGTGACGAAACTTTTAACTTTGAAAGATCTACCTGTCATTGTGACCGGCTGGCAGCTCAATTACAAAGTGTAATTTTTGAATTTTTTTTCTCTTTGGCATAACTTTTCAGAGAAATTCCCATCACGGTGTCTTAAATCTATTAAGGGTGTTCTGAGAATCTGTCTTGGTTCTGTTAAATGTTAATTCCCTCTTAACAAAAATGACTTCTCTGTCATATTAAGATTTGAAGAGGATGTTATGGCGATCTAAAATAAATCAATTTCCGATAGGAAATTAACAACGGTATGAGAAGCAAATTTTCTCATTCCGAAAATCTTCGCTGAGGATTCACTGTCTCAGGTGCAGATGCGACTGTGTGATTTCGTGAATAAGTTGACAGCTGAAGCTGGAGCTAATTAGACGGAAGAATATCTATTCTTTTCGCCTTTGTTATTCTTCCACATAAACCAGCTTTAGTTAGAGATAGTTCACACTGAGCAGAGGTCATTCGAATTTTCTCAAAAGTTTTGTCCAATTAGATAAATGAGACAAATTCTCTGCATGACTTAGGATCCATTTACTGTGTCACACAAGCAGAATTGACTGACTGCTGTGCAAGCGACCTGAGTCCAATCCCTGCTCAAGTTTGAAGTTTATTTTCTTAAATTCATCTGATTAGACGAGAACTTTGAAAAACTCGAATGTGTAAAACGTAAAAAACATTTTCGTTCAATTTAAATGGTGAAATGTTTCTGAAATTCCATGTTAGTTTCGTTTCCGAGTTTGATTTCGCTCAGTATGAACTGAAATTAAAGTTACGATAATCGCATTTAATTTGTCTTGCTTCACATAGCAGCAGCTATTGTAAAGCAGCTTTACTGTCTGGAGTCCAAACAGCTGTAATCTGCAGTCATCTGAGTGCTGCTATCAATCAACCACCATCTGTGTACACCGTCTAGTATCATCTGCAGTCATCTGTATACCCATTGTTCTTATCAATCTGATTCCCATCTGTTCTCTGTTCTCACGGTCTAACACCATCTGCAGTCATCTGCATATACATTGCTCCCATCAATCTGACACCATCTGGGTACACTACACAGCACATCTGTAGTCATCTGCATACACATTGCTCCCTTCAATCTGACACAATCTGGGTACACTACACAGCACATCTGCAGTCATCTGCATACACATTGCTCCCTTCAATCTGACACAATCACACAATCTGGGTACACTACACAGCACATCTGCAGTCATCTGCATACACATTACTCCCATCAATCTGACACCATCTGGGTACACTACACAGCACATCTGTAGTCATCTGCATACACATTGCTCCCTTCAA
>JBCAUG010036520.1:0-10047 GCA_038406175.1 Haplosyllis leylae | reverse complement strand
GCGGTCACTCACAGATAGTAGCCTGAGAATTCTCATAAGCACTCTTTTTCCATTTGATTTCATCACACCAAAAAAGATGATGAAGATGGACACACCTGGGTCACTATTCACCAATTACAGCATGCTCCCCTGGAGAAGAAGGAAGGTTATATGCTGGCTTCAGAGGCAAAACACATCTACAAAAAGAAGGCAGGTTATGAACCAGAAAGAGTGGGAGGAGCCTCTACCAGGCGATGAAGATGGTGGTGGTGCTGCTGAGCCCTCCATCTCTGCTGCTACTTCACAGGTATCATATGAGAAACTTTGAGCTTTGCCAGCAAGTGCATGACTTACAAGTTGAAGTTCTAAAACATTTTGGGGTGGATGCATGCAAGCACCATCAACAGACCAGGGTGGAGTACCAAATGGAGGCAGTACAGCCAGATGCTACACAATGCCCCAGATGTCATAAGAACTTAAAAGATAGGGGGGAGCCATCATCACCCACATGAAAGCTAAACATCTGGACACCACTCCATTTCAGTGTGAAGTGTGCAACAAGTACTTTGGGGACACCACTCCCTTTCAATGTGAAGTGTGCAACAAGTACTTCAGGGACAATCAGATCCTGAGGTGGCATATGAAAACCCATGATGATCCAAACAAATTCCCATGAGGGTTGTGGTAGGAAGTTTCGCAGATTCAACTCTCATATGAAGATCCATGACCCCAAAAATCAGGTTAAATGCAGGTTTTGTGACAAGGTGATTTCCCAGAAGAAAAACCTGGCACCTCATGAGAAGACTTCCAAAAGCAGGCCTGGGGATAAAGATGCAGTCGTGAGGGATAAGCAGTGCCCATACTGTGTCAAGGCATACTTCCACCACAAAGATCTGAAGTATCATATTTCTCGTGCACATCCCTCTCATTCTGGTCAGAAGTTGTAAGTGGCCAGAGTTTTGGGGATAGTCTTGATCTTATTAAACAATCAGCGCTTGTCAGAAAGCATTTTAACCTCATGTCAGTCTGATTTTAGGAACTTTGACTACAGACTTGTCCCTAGACTTTTGATTTATCGTCAGTGTAAGAAGCGTCCACCGGGGCTTAGCACTCGCTGTAGCTTCGTCAAGTGTTTTTTGTATTGGAATTTTTGTTAGTTAATGCATGTATTCTAGACGGTCTAGCTTTCCTCAGTGGCTGTACCACTGTTGAAAGCAACCAGGGATTTTTAGATAGCACTTGTATATGTATTTTAACCATAGTTTTGTCAAAACGTTTTTGTTGTAGTTTCAGTTCTGATTCCATTTTCACCATGCCATGCTTTTCTTTCAGTATAGTATGAATTATGTTTTGTCTTACACCTCCTTTACAGGTTTGCCCTTTCTACAAGAATCACTCATCCTTCATCTCATTTCATGCCTCATTTGTGACCATTATAATCAAAATCTTTTGCATAATAATTAACAAAATTTTAGATCAGTAATGGAAAATTGGACTTTCCCTTCTTTTTGTTGATATACCAGGTTAACACAATGTGTTTACAATATATTTCATGCAAATTCATTCAATATTTCCCTAACTAATTCAGCATATTTTTATAAAATACCTTTTTTCTCATTCTTGAAACAAAATACATGTAATGCAATATATACCAATCGGGGAATTGCACAATTGGGCAAATAGATGGATGAAAGAAGAAAAGGAGGGGCTATGTTGAGGAGCCTGAATCAAATTAAGGTGTGTACAGATGGAGACAGGTAAGCCACTCCCCTCAAGTTGTATGTATGTAGGATGTGTCACCAACTGGTCACTGACATCATGTGTTTGTACCATGTCTGTGCTGGGCAAGTTAATTTTTGGTTACTGCCACACAGTATTCTGCCACACATGCTAGTATCATCCAAATATATTGCTGCCTACTTATAAAGAGATTTAAGGATTAATCCAACATTTTGTTAATATAAAATTCAAATCTGAACACTGATATCTGAAATATAGTACTTGTAAATTTGATTCACCTTATTAAAACTACACAGCAGGTCTCTGGTAATCATCCAATGATATATAGATTCCCTACCATGCTAACTCCCTGTAGAAAGCTGTTTACCTCAGACCATATTTGATTATGTTTAGCAGTTATTGTCAATCTAGAGGGCTTGCCTTGGTTCTATGCCAACTTCAAATGCCACTTGGTCCCCCACACAAAACAGGGAGGTCTGCGGTACATCAGGAAAGCATTGAAAGAAGGCCTCCCAACCCTGGAGTTTATACAATAATCATGGTTAGTGAGGCAAAATGAGTCTTGTTTACACTCAGCAGGAATCAACATGAAATCATCAACACAGGGACAATAGAAGCACATGTACTAGACATATGTCTTTTAGAGCTCTTGAGCTTTCTCTGGCAATTTGGAAATAAATTAAAACTGAAAAATCCATATAAAAGAACAATATATGTGAACAACACTTATCAGCACACACTTATCAGCAAACACCTTAAAAATGATCCATAATGATGATGGTGCAGAGTCCATGTTTGTAGCAAGCTACTCATAGAAATCAAACAGATCATCAGAAATATTATTTAAAGGGAAAAAAATATGTCCACAATTTTAGTTCAGATGATAAATTTAAGATGTAAACTAAGCAACTGTCCAATAAAACTACTTTGTATAATAAAATCTCCTAGAAATAAATTTTCAAATCAGACTAGACCCATTTATTCAATAGATATCTCAAGCTTTTTAGGCAAGATTTGTTGCCTGGTGAAAAGATCAATTATAATTCTCTACATACTAAAAACCTTCATTATTAGAAGGCCAATTTAGATAATTAAATAAAACAAATCAAAGGATGTAAAAATAATAAAATAGAGATAAGCTCACAATCTAATGTTGGAGCATACCAAAGAATCTGCTGATTAAGACTGGTGACATGGAAAATACAAAAAAAATCACTTGCTGCATGCTGATTCTTATGTTCACAAGAAACTTCACCAGTGTCTAAAATACTACAACATCACAGAGATACCCCATTTCCAGCCAAAATTATTGTAGCTCTAAAGGACACCACAATACATATGTATTACAGACCTTTACATTAAAATGATAATGGGGGAAGGAAAAATAACACCAACAATCATCTCGAACTCAAATTTACAATTCTGATGTTAAAAATATTTCCAGGGGACTGAGGGTGATACTAGTGTTAGTTAAATTTCATTTTCCAAGCAGTTCAATTCTACTTTCCCAGCAGTTAAATAGGTCCTGCTGGCTACAGTCATTTTGACTTCTCAAATGGCATATTTTCAAAACAATTTCAGTTGAAAATGATTTTTTTTGCAATTATAAAATGTATTTATACAATGGATACTATTTCTTAAGCCATTGGATTCTATTTCTTAAGCCATTGAAGTTCATCCAATTTTTCTGGGGTGGTGACAAGCATGGATTCTTTACAAATTTTCCTCAGCATTTTTCTAATGCATTCTTATATTGGTGTCATCAATATCAATCCTTCTGGATAAATACCCCCCCCCCCCCAGCAAACTGGAGCAATCAGGTATCTTCTCCAAAAGAATTAAATGTGAATGGAGAAATCAGCCTTCTTCTGAAAAGATCTCAAAGAAAGGAACATAATTACAATGGAAATCAATTCAAATGGCAATCATGGAAAATCATCACTGTCCATTTACAATGAGCAATTGCAACATGACTCCAGAATCACAGCAATATCCCTGCAAGTTTTCTCGTTACATTGAGCATTGTCTTTGCATGCCATTTTTTGCTGATTACTTTGTTTACATATATGTCCTAGATAACAGCTTAAAAACTTCCATGTTGTCTTGTGTTGAGTACTGTTGAGTACTGGCATCAGAATGTCTAAGTATTGATGTCAGTAATATTTTATAGACTATATTATGCATAAAGAGTGGGAAATTTATAATATAACACTTGCTGCTGCTAGGCGGTCTAGACAGTTCGTAAAGTTTAATGGTTGAAAATAATGCGAATGTGCCTCCAAGGCAAATTAGTCCAAAAGAGGCAGAGGCCAACACGAATGAGCTTCTCATTGACCTAGTCAGAGGCAGACAGTTCCTGTACTACAAGGCTCATCCCATTCATTACAGGACCAACACAAAAACAAGGCTCATCCCATTCATTACAGGACCAACACAAAAACAGAGGCATGGGATGAAATTTCTAAAGTTTGGAATATTCTTGGTGAGTAACTCCCTAGTTTTTGTGGCTGTATCATAAGAATTAGAACTCTTGCTTAATTATGAAGACAATTTACAATGTAGGGTATAATTCCAGTATCACATCCATATTGCAATTGACCTAGTCAGAGGCAGACAGTTCCTGTACTACAAGGCTTATCCCATTCATTACAGGACCAACACAAAAACAAGGCTCACCCCATTCATTACAGGACCAACACAAAAACAAGGCTCACCCCATTCATTACAGGACCAACACAAAAACAGAGGCATGGGATGAAATTTCTAAAGTTTGGAATATTCCTGGTGAGTAACTCTAGTTTTTGTGGCTGTATCATAAGAATTAGAACTCTTGCTTAATTATGAAGACAATTTACAATGCAAGGTATAATTCCAGTATCACATCCATATTCCAATTTACACATGGGCCACATACATAAAGAAAATTGTTGATGACTGTCTCCTTGTTATATACAATGGCAATTTCATGGAAACTGTTAAGAAAGGAATGGCTCAAGAGTACACTAAGTATGGAACCATGACAGAAGACAGGACATTGCATTCTTCCTGAGTATACAGGAGGCACTGACCTGTGTCAACAATGCAGTGCTTTGCAAACACTGAGCAAACATTTCCATATGTATGCCCTGCCTTACAAGTGAAAAAGAATCTGGACTGACTCAAATGCCATTTAAGCATGAAAATGATGCTACCGAGGAGTACAAAGAAAGAGGCAACGAAACACTTGAAACTGACTTTGGTCAACTACTTGATGAATCTTCTTGTGACGGTGTACATGATGTTCCTGTAGAAGGTGCCCAACAAGTACTTGGTTCCGACACAATACCGATGGATGTTGTGGGTGCTGACAGTACAGGCCTTCAAAATGTATCTCACGATTTTATTTTAATATGTCCACTTTGTTCTTTCACGGATAAAACTCGAAAGGCTTGTTGTGTCTTACACAGTGAGAAAGAGCATCTGCAGTACAGATTAAAGTGTAGGGGAGTTTCCACACCATAACTCTCTACTGCCACGAAAAAGAACATCAGGCTCCTTCTTATATCTGCTTGGGAGTGCTGCCTTGGTTTTTTGTACCACTGCCTTGGTTTTTTGTACCAAAGTAAATTAGACAGACATGTTCCACCACATTCTGACAAAAAATAAGAAGTACTTGAATGCAGGAAAGGGCACTTTCCTTGAATTATTTACTGAAAAATGAAAGACTTATTATTTTTAACTGAAGCTTCTTTGGCTGGAAGTGTTGTAGTGGACATCAAGAATACACCTGCCTGTACAGTGCTGCTTCAAGTTCCTCCTATTGCATATCCAACATTTAAGTACAATGTTAAGGTTCTTCCTTGTGTAATTGTAACAAGAGAACCTTAATATATTCACTTCTATCTATCTATCATGTCAAGAGTCTTATTTACATACATATCTATTATGTCAGCAGTCTTGCCCCTGTATGAATTGCAAGGTATGAATTTGAGAAAAGTTCAGGTAATTACAGTTGTGAAGAATGTGCAACCAAGACAATACAAGACAATACAAGTTTAAAATAATAACTATCAATATTTCTTACATGAAAAAGTTCAGTACCAAAAATATCTCAAAAAATTAGAATGTATGAGAATGGTGACATGCAACAGAATTTATTACAAAAAGTATCAGATCAAGTCATGTCATCAGAGAGTTGCTCAGCAGAGCAAGTATTCAGAGAGGGCAATAAATTTGAGGAATAAAACAACATACACCATTACACAACAAACATGATTTATTGATTCAAGCACAAAAATGGATTAAACACTAAACTAGTTGAATTCAAATTGAAAATAGATAAAAACAGGCCACTGTCTTAATATCTATTCAAATATTATTGTTATTTAAATACTTCATGTAATGTACAAAAACCCAATAGCATTTATCATATATTTTATAATATGCAATTTTTACAGCTAAAAGACAAAAGTTCAGATGAAGAAGGTACGCATAGTGATCAGCACCAAAGTTGCAAGGACAGATCAGTACACCAGTCCATTTATTCATATCATCATGAGATCAGGGATTTCTTAAATGGCACAGCAGGGTAAAGATTTTTTTTAATTGGAACATAAATAAAGTCAAAAAGAGATTGATTGAGCAAGAACACACCTATAGCTCAGAAATTAAAAAAAGAGATGTTCACATTTTCGAAGAAGCAAACCTATGTACAATGGTTGATGACGGGAATCCTGATGAGCTGTTGGTATGGTCATGCTCAATCCATCTCTTTTTGGCAATTGGTGACAGAACTTCCCAACCGGTGACAGAACTTCCCAACCAGTCTCAAACTCTGATGCAAAACAATCAATGGTATTCAACCAATCAGCCCATTGCAGCACCCACCAGTTTGGCAAAAGACATCCCCGCCCCAGACCCTAATTGTTTTCAGTTTTTCAGGTATGTCATAATGTTCCTGTATTATCTTCCCAGTATTTTCCTGCATGCATGTCATCATTAATCAAAAAGTTCCAGAAAAGACTAAATGGGCAACATTGGCCCTTTACACTTACATTCAGTTCCATGTTTCTGGGGATTTGCTTCATGGTCATATTGACATCTTATACAAGGCAAAGTACAAAATGCATTTTCCCAACTACCAAATCATTCACACTCTAATGCAAATCCCTCTTGTTTCAGTGACAAAACAGTACCCAATCAAGTGGAAAGAATTGACAATGAAATACAACACAATATTGGTGCAACACAATATTGGTGCAACAACTGCGAAAGAGGGGGAGCACCCAAGCCAGGAGTGGCGAAAGGTAAGTCCCAACATTGTAGGCAAAAGGTAAGTCCCAACATTGTAGAACAAGTACAAATTGCATTTTCCCAGTTACGGAATCATTCACTCTAATCCATTTCCCCTTTGTTATAGGAATATCTTTTGGGAACAAGCAGCAAACAATTTGAAGAGCATGAGCAAACCACCAGAGTAGAGGCCATCCGAAATACATGATGTGTCTTCACACTCTTCTGATGCAAAGGGTTTTTCCGTGATCAGAAGAGGGTTTTTTTTGAGTATACTTTAAAGTTTAGTTCAGTGAAATGTTTATCCTTTCCCAAACATTAATAATCCCCACTATTCTGGCAAATTTTTGGACGAGGAAAACCGTATTGACCAAAATGGCAAGCAAGAAATAAATAAATTTTACCTAATAGCTTTAAAGAAATTGCATGGTTTTATCAGGGTACATAATTTCTGAAAGTAACTTGCATTGTATTTTCATTTGGTTTTTCTTCCTTTCATGTCCTCTTCCATCATTTCAGATCCAGGAAATCTATCGCTACTGTGGCGCATATTCTACATTCGGACATGACAGTTTACAGCATGGTCATGGTCAGGAGGTTAAAGCAACCACCAAACAAACAGAACGCTGTGATAACAGAATCCTCGAAAGCACCCTCTCTTGCATCTTAACTTGGTTCTTTTCTTTTGCACCCATTGAGTTGTATGCTAGGTTTGTTAAATCAGCGTGTTCAATATTTTACACAGAATATAGAATGACATTGCAATTTAATCATACTAAATATTAATCACTTCAATTCTCAGACTGATAACCTTTAAATATTTGTAAACTGCATAATTTAGTCATAAATAACCCTCAATTGTACTGCTCAGTTAACATGTGCTTCACAGGAGGCAGCCATTTAAAATGATAATCGCTTAACATGCAGTAATTCATTAATTTGTTTTTCAGTTATGCCGTCATTCATCAATTGTGTTTGTTTTTGTGTGTAAGCAAGTGGAAATGGCTGCTAGTAATATCTATCATGGCATAAGTGTTTTAGAAATCACTTTGTTAAACAAGTAATTTAGGGTTAATACATTAAACTGGTTCCACACTCATTGACCTACATTAACATGGTTTTATAACTTGTTTCTGCATTATGTTACAACATATTTAGCATTAATAGCATGTTTAATGATTGTTCCAATACATTTTTGTTTAAAGTTGAACTTTCTTTTAATTATTTGTTGCCAAAAAATTTCAGTGCGATAATGGTGAAATGCCACTGTCAGTGTTTAAAACACTATTCGCCAAAGCAAAAAGATAAAACTTGTTGAAGCCTTTAAGAAAATTGATCAATTCAGAAAAAGCAAGTGGATCTTCACATGTTGCCAGGGTTAGACTACAGTAACAGACATCTACAAGAACACTTTAGATATGAACATTAATATGAGAGGTTTCTACGTAAACATTCTAGAAGAAAATGTAAAAAAATGAAGAGATTGATGTGAAGAGAAGCCTGCTTGTTACAAGAATATACCCTTATGGGTGGCCTGGATTATCTTGTTTCAGATTTTCAAGTCCTGTTGGATTTCATTCTTAAATCACTCGAAAGTGGGGTCATTTATGATCACGGCAAGTTCAATGCATTGTTCGAGTTAGCTCATTCATTGTACATGTTGTTAAACTCATTTTGCAGAACATACATGTCAAAAGTTGATAATCAACAATAGATGAATTATGGTAATTATTCTTAATGCACGATAAAGTATACAGTTTTTCTTCAATGTTTTGGGTCTTGCCTGTATAAATTTTCCTCTTTTTTTTTATTTCTTTTCTATTTATTTTCTATAGTTGTCAACAGCAAAGAAACAATCATCAAACAGTGGTGAATTGGAAATGAAAATGAGGGTTTTGCATCGGGTTCTATGGAACATGCTTGAGTTAGTCCATGACGTGAAAGATCCTGTGAAACTATTTAATGCAGATGTTTGAGGTCTTTGAAAAATTTGTTGCTGTTTATCTGGACTACAAATATCTAGACTACAAATATCCTAATGATCTTAACCATTTTGCTGCTGACTCGGTTTCAGAGTTAATGAAAGTTTGTGACTGTTTGAAATATATTATAAAGATCGTAAAAGTTTGTGTCAGTGTAATCTGCTGCAAAAATGGGAAAGCACATGATATAATAAAAGAGTATATGTTGTAAGGCTATAGCCAAGTTCCAGAAATATCTGGTACAAATTGATTTCTGTAACCAGGAAATGTTCAGGAGGAGTGCATTAAAAATTGCCTAACAATTTATTGGTAAAAATATGTAAAAAAAATCCTGTCGTATCTTAACAAACTAAACATTACTTGTGTTTTCTATTTGGCTTATTAAACAGAAAAGAAATATAAACAAATGTATTTTTTCTGTTATTTCTCAGCACCAACAACTTAATTAGTCCAGAAATCAGAGTGGAAAGCAATTGTGTTAAATGGATGCAGACAAACGACAAGATCATCCCAAGCAGAAATGAAGTTTGAAGCGTTACTTCTTAACATCATCAAAAAAATGTAAGAGGTATCGTGAAAGTTGCAGTGTTAACAATGATACACAGCTACAATCTTCAGCAACAGATTATGAAAGTGATTCACAGAGCGTTGTTAACACAAGCGCTTCTATTGATGCGTCTGCAGGAAACGGCACAAGCATCTCTCTTAATGAGTGTATGGGTAACGAAACAAAGTCAACGGCGGAAGATACCCGTGAGAAACAAATTTGTACAATGTCAAGCATAGATGCTTGACAGTTTCACAGAGAAATATTCCCAAACAAATGTTTTCAAGGTGATGTTTCATTCTTTTGGAATTCAAGCTTTGTTTCTACTTCATTATTATTAACAAAGTACCCTGGTCAAAAACTTACTGACATTCTTCTGAAACAGATTTCAACAAATTTGCATAGAAATATACATGACAACAAACAGACAACAAAATTTGTTAAATGCATTACATCACTATCAACCAGGGCCTTTTCTTTCACCACAATGGCATGCAAAAGTTTCCTTGATATGTGCACGTTTCGCAA
>JBCAUG010036509.1:0-10047 GCA_038406175.1 Haplosyllis leylae | reverse complement strand
GCCACATCAAACAAGCTACCAGTAATCCACAAGCAGCCCAAATCAATCTTCTGCGACATCAGCGAACTGAACTAGCACAGAAGAAGAAGAAAGGACACAAACGTAAGCAACACTTCAAACCCAAGAATGGCAAACCACCACAAAAGAAACTCTTCAATCCATCTGAAGCTCACAGCAGCTCGGATCGCTGTTCAAAGTGCGGTGATACCAAGCATGCACAAGGCTTTGCCTGCCCAGCAAAGAAGTATCTTTGCAAGGCTTGTAAGAAATATGGACATTTTACAAGTCTATGCTTTTCAAAGCAGAATCCTCGTACCAAACATAGTGCATATCAGATCACAGCTGAAGAGATGGCAAACAATAGTGAATCTGAAGAGAATGAAGATGAAGGATCCACCAGTGATGACAGCTTTGTAATGTATCAAATGAAGGCAGTGGTCAACCAAGCAAAGAGTAAAGTACCAAAGAAGACACATCTGATTGCCAATCTTCCTTATCGGATCAAACAAGAATGAATTTTTAATTGTCACGAGCTCTATCTTGGAGACATTTTTTTTTGAAGAAACACCTAGGGTATCTATCTTGGAAATGTTATTTTTAAAGAAACACCTAAGAGATGTATCTCCAAAATGTTATTTTAAAATAATGCTTCTGAGATAGATCCCTGATGCATTATTTTATTGGTATATAATTTAATTTTTAAAACTTCAAAATGTTCCCTGTGTTGGAGGTAAAACTTCCAGCATTATATATTCTGTTACCCTACTTATCAAAGTAATCTGGAATAAATGGATATATTCAAACTCAAAAAGCACTGAAGAGATAACTTCATTGCTCTCAATAACTGCACTGAAGTCGAGAAGTTACACACTCGCATTTCCATTCACATTTTGCAGCGCAAGAAGCGCACTTTATCGATACAGCATTTCTGATTATTTTAAAATAATGCTTCCGAGATAGATCCCTTAATCATTACTAACAGAAACAGACGAGTTCCCGACATACCACAAAGAGATAGGCTCCAGCAGAGACCAGGGGACACTCTTGTCGAAGTGGTTATCTTCTATTTTCAAGGAAATATCGTTCTTGTGGAAAACTAAGCAACAAAGTTATGTCTATCTCTCAAAAGTTATATCAACACATTTTCTGTTCACAAAAGTATAAGATTTCTCCGCCGCCATCTGATACAGATTCCAAACCAACAAACCCTTGTCGCATCTGCCAGTTCTCTACTTAATGAAAATTCATCTGTCCTTTTCTCCACTAACAGGCCTAATCATAGTAATGGGTGCCAAATTTGTATTTAGCTTCCTGCACCTTTCCTGCAGACTACATGAAGGTCAGATGTTACCATTCCATAAGTCTGACCCAAAACGTAAATCAATGTTACATTTTGACAGCAATTGGAATGATTAATTACTGTTTATCGATACAGTGAATCCAGTGGATCATAAGAAGTTGTTCCATGCTTTTACAACAATCTGTTGATGAAACAGTTTTCTTCAATTTTGCACAATACATAGGCTTTCAATGGTGAACATTTAACATACTTTGATGGTAAATCATTTGCTGTTGGTTCGTTAAGAGTCAGCCTTTCATTGTCTTCTTGGGGGTAAGACCAAACTTGGTGATGGGGGGAAATCAGACTTTTACGGAGTTGCCTCACTCCGACCAAGATAAAATTACCCTTGTTTTTCCCGGGTTCTCAACTTTTCCTTGTGTTTTTTTGGCATTAAAATAGTATTTATCCCACAATCAGCGCAGAGAGATAATAAACTCAAGATTAAAATCACAATAACCTCATTCCATTCACCAACTCAAAATTTACAAAAGTTCAAAAATTATTCCACTACAACCTTGGTATATAATTCAATTTTTAGAACTTCAAAATTGTCCCTATGACAGCTATGTTGGAGGTAAAACTCTCACCATTGTATATTCTGTTACCCTACTTATCAAAGTATTAGTAATCTGGTATAGGTAAATGGATAAATTCAAACTCAAACAAGAGGCATACGACCGCGGCGTAACAAACCTCTCCTGGGGGATTTATGTCCCTCAAAAAAAAGTATAAAAAATTTTTTTTCAAAAATTCCGTGGGGTACCAGTACCCCCTAGTTACCCCCCCCCCATCGGGTACCCCCTCCCCCCAGCTGGGCAGGACCTGACTCGGGTACCCCCCTGTGGACAGACAGACTCATGCCTGTGAAAACATTACCTTACCGTCACATAGTACGCGGTCGGTAAAAAGCACTGAAGAGATAACTTCATTGCACTCAATCACTGCACTGAAGTCGAGAAGTTACACACTCGCATTTCTATTCACATTTTGCAGCGCAAGAAGCGCACTTTATCGATGCAGCATTTCAGTTACTCGCGTCGTTCAGTAAACGTTTATTTCCTCATTCTGTACGTTAACAAACTCTCAAAACACCTTAAAATAAGATCCCGATAAGCAAAAGAATAAGTAGTCCTACCCTCCACGTGGAAAAAAAAACGTTTGTAGAAAACCCTCCCATTATTAACATTAATGCCACAGCACACGTATAACCAAGTGTACATGTAGGTGCACAATAAATTTTCAAAGTCGTGTTTCGTTCTGTTTCCTTTGTATCTTTCTAACTGCTTGCGGCATCCCGGGGAACACTTAAAATTCCTTGCAAGCCTTTGTCCTTGCAAGTCAAGGATAGTTAACCCAAAATAATGAGAAGTTAACCCAAGTCTCTCTGCGGCTGTTACTCTTCCTGAGATTCAAGTTAGCTAAAACAAGGGTACAACACAGAAAAGGCTCACAACAAATATTATGTATTTTGTGTTATGCTGCTTTCGTCATGCGATGTTTCTCATAAGAAAAGCAACGGGTGGGGAATTCAACACCGACTACCTTTGTCTAGAAATCAATCATAAGAAATAGTCTGCACACGTTCTCTGATCAATGACCTTCGAACTGGTCAGTACGGCCAATAACCAGGATGTTTGCAATCTACAGTTTTTCTGATCTTTTTCATAGCGTTTGATCAATTGTTCAGATAGGTTACTGTTAAAAAACAGCATTGGTGGATCGAGGGGTCGGGGACGCCCCCCCCCCCGCCTCTCGGTCCATTTTTTCCCATTTCCATGCAGTTTTTAGGAAGATTGGCCAAAATATTAATAGTTTGGCGCCCCCACGTT
Source organism: Haplosyllis leylae (assembly GCA_038406175.1). Classification (NCBI taxonomy): domain Eukaryota; kingdom Metazoa; phylum Annelida; class Polychaeta; order Phyllodocida; family Syllidae; genus Haplosyllis; species Haplosyllis leylae. Next base: position 6,876 of record JBCAUG010036509.1, on the reverse strand, counting down.
TCGGGTTGGTGCCCCCTCCTCCAGAAAATCCTGGATATTCCACTACTTTGGGCCCGTTTTAAGACCCCGCAAGCTCTGAGAAATTATATCAGTACTAACCATGCATTTCCACGCTTTTCTCAATTTTACGTTTTGGCAAGATTGAGGGGAGTCGACTGAAAGGAAGATCGGAGTTGCGCCACTTTGCATTTCCAGAATGTTTTATTTTTGTTTTTAATAATTGTTTTATTACGGGACGGCCTTACAAGTACGAGGAGCAGGGGGGGGGAGGGAATGTTGATATAACCAATATCAAAACATCAAAGTTATTCAGTAACATCAATGATGTACGCAAACAATTGTAACACTTCTATAGTTATTTTGATAGATTAAACTGTCTATTTTGACATGGCAAACACTTACTTTCCAAACAAAAAGGTTCAGTAGATCGGAAACAATCGACCTGGATGATTAGTTTTTGTCACATTAACAGCACCGCAATCCCCACCACGAGAACGAAAAGTGGGAATCAGAAAGAAGACTGAGTGAAATCAGCGGAGAATCAAGTCGAACTCTTTGTTGTGTGTCTAATAAAGCCGAACTCTTTGTTGTTTCTAATAATTTCAAGTAATTAGAATGTCTCAACCCGTCATAACGCTGACCAACTCTGTTGCACTAATCCTTTTAACCTACATTTAAAATTCCTCAGAAGAGCACAGTCTTTTAAGTCACGAAATAATAATAAATAAATTTGTCAGAGGTTGAATTATGCCAAAAGCTTGATATAAATTACCAAGTGATTTGACCATTTTTTTCTTCATACGTTCATGAATCATGCACGTCAGGTGGTCCTGCTTTTGAATTTGCGCCGTTCACATATGATGAATTCAGTGAAACTACGGACGTTTTAGTTTCATTCATGGGACGACGAGAAAGCAGAATTACTCTGTTACCGAACTGCAAATTCAAAGAACCTGTACAACAAATTGCGCTATATACACGCAAGGCACCCTGCAGGTTCATCAGCAAACCCATGCTTATTTTTCAATTATATTCTTTTATATTTTTTATATTTTCAATGAGGTAAGATTTAAATAAGGGTTTGATTTTTAATAGAACAATGCGGGAATGGCGATTTCTCTTTGACAAAACCTACTAACATCGCACCCAAACGTCATAGCCATCCTTCTGTACTGGGAAAAAAGGAAGCCTAGTTTGAGAAAATCTACATTGATCATTTGCAGAAACGTAAAAAAATTTTTTAAATGTTCTCATAGATGACTATTAAGACCCTTTGGCATCAAAAGAGAGTTGAGGTAAACTCATGTATTAAAATGATTATTCCCGGAATGAAATACAGATTAGATCGTGTCAAGTATTTTAGGTCATTGCACTTAAAAAATCATAATTATCATTTTTAAAAGCAACTTGCTTTGTGAAGTGACATAATGTGGCCAGTAGTCTTTCATCGAGTAGAATTAATACAACTGTTCGCCTTGGGCTTGGACATAATGATAATAATAAGTTGTCACTATAGAACTGGCCGAAGGTCGACATGGGAAACTGTATGATCATAATAAATTTGATAAATGAGTGTTTGGCGGGCGCTGTATTTACTTTTAGCAATAATTCGGTGTCTCACAAGAAAAAAAAAACACATTGAGCTAAAAGCATGCATGTGTGAGTAGTATCGATCTTGTCTTTATTGCAGACATGCACTTTCAAGAGGGGGGAAATTTTCTGTGATGGATAACTTTGGAAGTGAAATTTTCAACTCTGTTTCTGCGTACCATATTTTGGAACAAACGTGTTTCTTTTCATAGGCATTAATAACCTCATCTTGTACTCCGAACCCCTTACTCACAATTGCGTTTTTGTCCATGAACCAGCTTTGACGATACTGGTACTTCGACTTGCCCAATGTAGATATTATTCAATCAAATGAATCATTCCACAAGTTCATTTGGGATGTGTGGACATTTTCTGGACAGTTCATCTTTTAAGATCATGTGGACAATTTCTTGACAACACTAACAATTCGGCAACGGTAGTTTGGCTATGTGTTAGATTGACATACTTGTTGGCGTGAAATCTACTGTCAGAGTTTCTACTGTACCTACACTATGTATCTATCTAACAAGGCAATTGATTGCAGGATCCTGCTGATGGATATCAATCGGCAAATCTACTCAAAATCTTACATTCAACTTCTGGAAAGGCTAAGCTTTTGAAGAGTGAACAAACAAATGTTACAGCACCAACGCATCTTTCTATGAGATGTTCTTCAAAATGATGGCGAAAATAGCATCTTCAGCGTGATTCGAGTGAAAAGGTTATGGGGAAAATAACATTTTTAGATAGATCTACACAAAATTTCTGATCAGGAGAGTAGGAAGGGTTCAGGAGTCAGGTTCGCTTTGGACAAAATGGAAGGCATGCCTGGTTTGCGAGTAAATTCTACAGGCTTAGTTGCATAATGTAGCATCGTTGTAAGGAAACGAAACACTCCATGCAGTTCCTGTACTAAGAACGAATCCAAACAACCATTGTCCACAAAGCCAATGTAACCTGTCACAACTGTTTTCGAGCAAGGTGTCAAGCAAGGTGGATAGAGCTGCTGACAGGTGTTTACGGCCGATGCATCATCCCCCATGTAGAAAAACCAATAAGGCGCATTGTGCATTCGCTGCCTACACACGGTTAAAAAGACAGCTACCTAAGGCAAAGTCACTCATCTTGCTCTTCCTTCTAGGACTTGTCACTTCAACTCTGCTTACAGGTAAGCTAGTTCCGTTTACTATTTGGCTATTTTTATTTCAAGATCTTCAACGAATGGTGACGGAACCTTGATCTCAGTTAATTTTAAGCAATAATTAGGTAAATAAAGTTCATAGTGGCAATGAGATCCTTAGTTTATAAGGCTTATAGGCATAGGACAGTTACTCCGATCTGAACGAGTGCTACATTTTGGTTTACTGATGATGATATTTCAAGAACTGAAATTAAAAAGGAATTTGTTCTCGATATTTAACCTTGCATTAATCATCGCCAGTTACTTTATCACTTAGCATTAGAATTGTACTTACAAACAATCGTTTTTATAAGTAGTGTTTGTTCATTGTTACCATAAATAGTATGCCTTGAAGGTGTGGCATAAGACACGAAATCTTGGGATTGATTCTTCGGCATCTCAGCATGCAAATATTACTAATAATTCCCTTAGGCTACAAACGTTCTACAATGCTATGGAATTTATGCTAGTTCCGCGTATAGGAAAACAAAAATGCTGCAACCAACTACGACTGAACTACATCTGAATGTTTTTGCGATTTCTTTCCATAAAATACTTTCATATTTAAATGTGCTATTTGAGAGAGGCACAGCAAATGTCTATTTTCTAGTAATGAACAGTCTCGTATGAAATAAATGATAAATGTAACTTTTATCAACGTTACTATAAATATTGACTTCTGATGATCCTTTTGTACTTGAGTCATCGGCTTAACAGAATGTTCCTGTAAATTGTTGCAATAATGCAAACCATTAATATAAAATTAGACTTGAACAATGTAATAGGGAATTATACTTTCCAAAAACTGACCTCAAAATACGCCAAAAGTATTATCACACTTTTTGCATTCATTTTTTTTTATTTGGGTGGTATTTCGAAAATGTAGTAATTATTTGGAGACGTTTAACTTGTTCAACGTTTCGGTATTGAAGCTGGTTTGCCAGAAACAATCCTCGCTATGAGATCCAGAACGCCGCACTGGACACAGCGGAAGTCCAACAAATGTAAGCTATTGAAAACTGCCCAAGATTATTTGTACTCCCGCCTGTTTGCCTCTTTCTTCGCCTAAAAGAGCTAATAAAAATTAGGTGGCTGTATTTGTTTGTCTCTCCTATCGCCTGCAGATTATTTACACATCTCATCCAGAGAAGAGATGAGGTGAATTTACCGAAAAAACGGCTCAGGTGCCGATTTTATAATCAAGGCACTTGTTCACGGCAACATCTCTTTTCATCAAAGGGTGCCGAGAGACTGGTCTTTTTTCTCTGTACCAGCTTCATGAATTAGAATCACAAAAAAATCTGTAACATCAAACATTCAAATGGCTAAAGAATCATTCCAGTAACCAATAACTCTTGTTGTTTTGTTGAGTAAAAATAGAACGTCACCGTACCAAAACTTGCTCATTATCAGGTGCGATGCGACAGAAAAGGTAACGCAAAGAATGAATTAATCCTCGGAAACAAAACGCTTAAATCTGGAGAATCTGAACCTATCTGGCTTGCACATGTCTGCAGCAAAGCGCTTCTACTCCTTCATATGATGCTGATCGGATTAAAGTTAAATTTGTTTGTTTGTTAACCTTTATGTTTACCGTTTACACAACTGAACTTGTGGGTGGTTGAAGGAATAAAGGAGAGAAATGTGTTCAGGTGCGGATTCACCTTCCTAAACATCCGAGAACATTCAGGATTACATTTACCTCAATTGCCAACCTGTGATGCGTAGTCATTTTTATTCCGAGTTAACACCCTGCAGGAACTTCAGAAAATTCAGACTAAAACGACAATATCAGTAATTTCTGCCCTATTGAAGTCAATGGGTGGAATTTTTCTTGGAATTTTCCCTTGAAAAATCTGCAAATATCTTAAGACATCTGAGCATCCACTTTGAAAATCATTACATAGTTTAAAAGGATTGTGTAGTGGGATTTTGTACCAGATAATATTTAAATGTAAATATGCAGGGAATCAAAGAAAATTAATATTTTGCATGACCACCCCTTTTTTGTTGATCACTAATTTCTGACAACTGACTACAAACTGGTTTAAACCAGTTCAAACAGGTTTTATTAATCACTAATTTCTGACTCTCCCAAGGTTACTATTGCAAATCCCATTGAAGTCAATTATTTCTGACACCCTGTCAGAAATTAGTGAAGAAAGTTTAAGTTGCCAGAATTACTGATTAGACATTATTCAGAAATTTTTGAGCATGTGCTTCTTTTTGTCATTTCTAATCTACTTCTAAATTGAAAACTTGAAAAATGGCTATGTCACTCAGATCACAACACTAATATGCAATTTTTATTGCAAAAATTACTACTGTAAAGTCAGCAGTGGAGGCTGCACCATTCAAAATCTGAAATCCCCATAGATTTCCATTGTAAAGCTCTTGTCAGAAATTAGTGATATTTCCGTTTTAGTCCGAATTTTCTCAAGTTCCTTCAGGGTGGTTAAGTAAGAAACAGTCAGTAAACGTCCGTCCCAGGACGTATTTCTGGTAACTTGAAACATTTAAAGCAAAGACAGTCAAATTCTTCCACCTTTTCAATAATTTCTATTTAGTTGAACTCACACCACATATTCTACTTATTCCAAAGAGTGCATTAGAATGGACTCGATCCGCCTTGTAAAACTGAGTATATCTTTTCATTCAGAAACCAATCATACACAAAAAGGCCAAGCATTCCACAATTTGCCGATTTCACAACCATTAACTTTAATCTGCAACCCCTGTGATGAATGACATTTACCGCAGTGAAGAGTAGTATAATGCTGCTCGGTACTATGACGCAAGCACTGACAGTAAAGTACGTCAACGTGTAATGGCACTGACTAGGTGGCAACTTAGCTTTCTCATGAAGGTAGTTTCTTTTCCTTGTAATTATACATCACATTTAATCACGTTCACAGATAAGTTTAGTCGAAAATGCAAAGAAACTCCTTGGAATGAATGATGTGTGATTTTGATGCACTATGCTACCTTCCAACACTTTCCATTTTTCCAGGGATGGGAACGTTGAAAATTTCGCAATACCTTGGGGGGGGGGGGGAAACAATTAATTTCAAGAGAGTTCGAATTTCATGGAATACCAAAGCCATCACTCAAGCTGCTCCACTGGTACGTCAAAAATGATGTGCGGCAAATGAATTTCTGCCAGACAAAAACATAATTTGTACCTCTGCAGCTGCAGTTGCGCACAAGTAATCTGAGGTTTATATTTGCAATCGGTTCTACACTAATGGCAGGGGACCCGAATTAGTATGAGTAAGTTGTTCGCCGAATAGAGTTTGGACGGATTTGTTTATCTCCCCCAAAACCCCCTTTATCTTCAGTGTTTCCGACATTTGGTATTTAGATGGCGCTCTCTGGATCCAACTCTGCACCGCTTGTATAGCTTATATATGATCCTCTATCACCAGTGATGACTTTTGTGTTTTACATTCAAACAACCTTTTCATAAAAACAACTCGGATTTCAGTGTTACCTCAGATGAACGGCTCTTGCAATTGTCTTGAGCCTGGTACGGTCTAAGATCCACAACACAGCAGCAATAAGGACGAAACGCGAAGTTTAATGATAAATAGCATTGTAAAACTGAAATCAAAGATGTTCATATCGATGTTTGAAAGCGTTCTAACTTATTAGCGGCAGCTTTTTGTAGCGGGTATACTTATCCAGATTCAGTTGCATGTGAGGGCCTTAAAGCTCCATTTGAGTCCTTTCTTGGATTATTCATGTAGTTATTATGATGAATTTTGAGTTAGCTCTGCTTGTAAAGCATTTATCAATATAGATCATCAATGCAGATTGTAACTAAGTTGTAATGTTAAGCTTTGTTTAATATGCTGCCATTATGTTATTAATAATAATTTAGTTAATAGAAGGGAAAGTAATATTTTTGGCAAAATGAAAAAATAGCCTTTCCAGAGCAACTAAACTACTTCAAAGAAGTTACAAGCTTATTGTAATATAATCATAGTGTAAACTGTAATGCCTTGTGTTGCAATGTGCTACAATATAAACACAAAATAGCCCTGTGACGGGCTGAGGTGGTTTAAGTTGAATGTGTCAAAAAGATGTCAATTGCCAAATAATCAAAC
>JBCAUG010036498.1:0-10048 GCA_038406175.1 Haplosyllis leylae | reverse complement strand
AAGACAAGTGAACACGGTGGTGGTAGGCGTGAATGCTGGTTTATTACAGGGGATCAAGTTGTACATAGCTCGGGTAGGTTTACTGAAGTGCCCGCTAGTCGGCTGGGGCATGCTTTATATACAAGGTCATCACGGTGACCTTCACCTTGGTCGGTAGGGACTCCGACAAACAGGTACACAAATATCGATTTCATTTTGAAGAATGATATGTACCATAATTTGCAACCACAAATGTGTCGATTTCATCTTTAAACATGATCTGCGTACGACCTTTTGGTCGGAATTTGAATACAACACACTTGACAAATATTGACAAAACTCACGAAACAAGATAAAAAATGTTACGTTTCCCTGACAATTCATCGAATCAGCATTTACATGAAAATGTCCTGGTTTTAACCAAAGTATAAACATTTTAGAATAACCACAATTTCCTCAATTTTTTTTTTAACAGAATGAGTTTTGGAACTCAGTACAAACGGCAACAATAATGCCAATCAAAGAGGAAGTTTTTTTTTCTGAAACGACAGGCACTTAAACCAGATAAACTCACTTGGATTTAAGATATGACTCATGTTTACAAGAGTCATGTCAGAGGATCAACATCACATGACAATTTATTCGGGTCAATGAGCTTTAATCTACAGATAAAATACTTTTCCGAGTTTTCTTTTGCAGTTTTAATTAACCACCGAAATTCTGGGATTTTTACTGTACACACTTGATACGCACAGTCTCAACATTTATAACCACTTAGAATTAATCAGTTTTAAAATAAATTACATTTACGATAAGTTTGAAATGGAAAGCCTAAACAGTTAAAGTGACCTCACCTGTGCAAACTTTTTGGCCTCGTACATGTCTTTAATGGCGTTGTTCAGCTGTCTGGACGTGAGTTCACTGCTCGGAAATGCAACGATACCTGGGGCTCCATGATCCACGAAGTTCACAAACACATGGTCGTTCGGCCCACTGAAAAAAATGTCTTAAATATCTTCAGAATCTATCAAGAAATCCACTGGCGTTTTGCTCATATGTTTCCGAAACAAAACCCTTAACAAGATATAAACGACATGTCTAAAATGACATGGCTGTCTGATCTGTGTTACCTCTAAATGACATTCCAGCTGAAGTCGGACAAAATGTTAGTCATGGCAAAAAGGCAATTGTTAGATTGATTTACTTTGAATCTCCAAATTTGTTTGTTGCTATGGTCACAATAATCACCTTTTGATAGTTTTGCCACTGCCGACACCTTCCATGTCCTCTCCCTGCAGGATCTTCAAGAAGTTTTCAGGAGTAACATCCTGCAATGATGTTAAGTCCAGATTTTAAATAAAGAAATTTGTTTTTGTAAATTCAAATTAACTGAAAGGATAATAAATGAAAATTCTAAGCAATAATGTGCAAATGAAATATTATTTACACCAGATATCGTACCTCTTTTGTGTAATCTTTGGGTACACCATGATAAACATCGGAACCATTTGGATGGTTGATAATGATTCCAGGTGTTGGGTTCCTTCAAGAAATGAACATGTGTCGTCAAAAAAAAATGCATTTACTTACACTTTTCACACTTTTTTCATCAAGTCGTGATCTAAAAGGCATTTTTCGGAATTTAACGCCTTCATTGACCTGACATGTGCTGATTTTATTGATTCTTTTACTCTCCATATTATTTCGCAATGATTATACAGTGACTGGATACAATTTATTGCCAATTGTATCTGAACAGTGATGAAACAAAAGTTACACTGTGTCACTGTATTTTGAACAGGGTTCATTGAATATAGAAGAAATAGAAATTTATATATTCTATTTAACCTTATTAAAGGTATTAACTTTCGACACGCAATTATTGCGTTTTCCGTATTCATTTCGACAGAATGCTAGGCTTGGCAAAGCATTCTGGGGAATGGGAAGGTCAAGGACGTTCCGGTCTGACGCACAGCCAGTGATATTTAAGGCTGAACACTGAAGAGGCGTTCACAGTGTTTTGGAGACACTCAGGACGGACACAGCTATTGAGCTGTCATTCTTCTGCGAGGACAAGCAAGGACAAGCACAGCACACAGCGCAAGAAGGCCACTGGGTAGACCTGTTGAGGTCCAACGCGCATCACAAGTCAACCGGCGGAGACGAAGCAGGGACCCTCCCGGCAGCCACCACATCACGCGGTGGCAAAGGACAGGCATACCCGCCGAGGCTCACAAACAACACGATCTAGATCTACACCACCACATCACCGTACCATAGGCCACTTGTTGAAGTGAGGTACATCACATTCACGTTATTTACCAAGCCACGCGAAGTAAGCAACCCAGATCTACGCAGGGTAGCAAAACCAATGCATGGAACATCCACCAAAAAAGGGAAGCATCAAAAGTAAATGACTATCGAAAATTTCACTTATCTGGAGACATTCCCGACGGCACAGTGGCTGCAACAGTAAGGAGGCTTGAATCTCCTGCAAAACACGCCAAAGACAACCGGGACACAGTACAAAATTCACCAGGCCACGATAGACATGTTGACAATTCACGGCATACATACATGACCCAAATTGACATGACCAGCCAAGAGCATGATAATCGCGTGACTAATCCTCACTTGCATGACAATTACATAACCCCACATGACGAGCAAACACGTTTCGAGGGCAGCACCCCTGAACTAACAGCACATAAAGATAAACAAGTGCACGTGACTAATCCTCACCTGTATGACAATTACATAACCCCACATGACGAGCAAACATGTCTCGAGGGCAGCACCCCTGAACTAACAGCACATAAAGATAAACAAGTGCACGTGAGAGACACTCAACAAACAGTGAGCGCCCCAGCAGTAATCGCGACACACAACAACATAAACAACAACAGGGTTCCAATGAGCCAACCACACAAGGCTCCAGAGGGTGCAATTGTGCATCCAGACGAGCATTACAGCAATATGGCTCAGAGAGAACAGGAATTACTACAACAACTCCAAGCACAACAAGCAGAAAGCAACAGACTCAAGCAAGAACTAATGGAGCTGGAAATACAAACTCAAATTGACTTAGAAAAACAAAAGCAACATCAATGGGAAACTGCCATGCAAAAAGTGAGGCAGGTCCAGGAGTCTGCAAAGGAAGCCCACAACAAACAAGTAGCAGACATCCAACACATGTTGGGCACACTTAACACAGATGAAGGAGCAGGACTCATCCAGAAAATCAAATCTCTCATTGCAGCAGTAGGTACAACTGGAGAAGAAGATAGACTCAGAAAAGAGGCAGAAGAGCAGGAAAGACAGAAAACCAGAGAAATGGTACAGCAGATAGCACAGCAGCAGAAACAGCTCCAGGAACAGGCAGCAGCACTCTCTACAAACCTCATGGATGAGGACACAAAAGCACTGTTGAGTTCCATCCAAGCCAGCAACAAAATGAACCCCACACCAGAAAGTGCAGCACCAGCAGGCCCCACAGTGGGAGTAGACCACCAGCAACAACTACTGGCACAGATAAGAAAGTCCCTAGGAGTTAGGGATACAGAAGACCCACAGAAGACAGTACTAAAACAGTTCCTGTCACAGGGGAACACTACGGGAGCGGCAGGAGGCACCACAATGCTGAAGCCACAACTACTGAAACAACTGACAGGGGAAGAGGAGGACTTCAGCATGGGAGAGTGGCTGGCAATGTTCAACAAACAAGAACAAGGTGAGTCAAAATGTGAAGGGGAGGACGAATGTAAACATAAATCCAGGTCAGGCATGCTCGACAAAGCAACACACAGTATACAGCGTAAAGAGGTATGGCCTCAGAAAAACCTACTGGAGGACTGGGCGGATGAAGACGTAGCATTCAACCAATTGCAATTTGAACACTACGTAGCAGGGGAGGCCAGAACCATAGAGATGTGCACGGAGCCAGCACAAATACTAGGTAGACTCCGGCTACTACGACGCATGGCCTATGCAAAACTCAGAGGCTATGAATGGCCCCTGGTCAGAAAAATGTACGCAGCCATCCTCACCTCCATTGAAGCCAGGGAGAACTCCTGGGACTCAAGCTTTGATAGGTTTGAGAGCATCCTATACCAAAGACCGAACCCCATCAGCACAGGCACAACTAACAGGGACAGGGAAGTCAAGAAATGGTTCTGCAGAGACTACAACAGACCAGAAGGCTGCGGAAAACAGGCCCCACACAAAGCACCAGTAGGAGCAGCAGGCATCATCAGGAATGTAATACACATATGTGCAAAGTGCTGGATGAGAGACAAGAGTGAGAAAAGACATCCAGAGGGACATGAAACATGTCCACACAAGTCCTGACTAATTAAGTCATAAGCCACTGAAGCAACAGTAACCAAAGAACAGCAACTAAACACTGAAACCAAGCAAGCAAGCACAACCAAAGAAGAAAGCAAGAGAAAAGAACAGAAAACAAGACCACAGAACACAGAACTCCAAAACACCACACCCAAGAATGGCACCAAGCCTAGGGAAAGCACAGCAGAAGAACAAGCTCAGAAGACACCAGTCCCCACAACCAGGGATAAAAACCCAGAACCCATTGAGGAGGGACCAGAAACATGGGCCCAATATGTAACATACCTAGGACATGGGGAATGGGGGAGTCCAGGAGACACTAATGCAATGGTAGAGCACCCACCCATGAACCATGCAAGCACCATGGACAGAATCAAGATGGAAACAGAAGATGAGGACCTGATGAGAGCCAGACTAGTCATGAAAGGGGGCTACCCAAACATGTTTGGAGCAAGGATTCAGGTACCCTCAAAATGGAACATTGACAAGCTGGAAGACATGCTTGACCAGTATACAGACAAAGAAGTCATAGAGGGCATAAAATATGGATGGCCCATTGGAAGGCTGCCAACCATAAAAGACCCAACAAAGACATTCAAGAATCACAAAGGGGCAATGGATCACCCAAAGGCGCTCCAAGACTACATAGCAAAAGAAAAGGGAAAAGGAGCCATTATGGGACCCTTCAGGAAAATCCCCTTCCACTCAGGGTGGGCATATCACCAATAAGTACAAGGCCCAAAAAGAACTCACAAGAAAGAAGGGTGATATTGGACCTCAGCTTCCCACAGGGAGAGGCAGTGAATGATGGCATGATTAAAAACAACTATCTGGGATTCACGGCAGAACTCAGGTTCCCAAGAACAGATGACCTAGCCATGAGGATAGCATTCCTGGGACAGGGAGCATGCATGTTCAAAATAGACCTCAGCAGGTACTTCAGGCAAATTCCACTGGATCCAGGGATTATTCCATGATAGGATACGTCATCAATGGTGAACTGTACTTCGACAAGGTATTACCTATGGGTATGAGATCAGCTCCATTTATAGCCCAGAGAATAACAAATGCCATCAGGTTCATACATCAGCGGAAGGGCTTCTTTCTCCTCAATTATGTCGATGACTTCCTAGGGGCAGAGGCAAGGAACAGGATACAACAGGCCTTTGAACACCTCAAACAGCTGTTGGAAACATTAAGAGTAGATACTGCACCTGAAAAAATGGTACCTCCCACCACCAGGATAGAATTCCTGGGAGTAACATTTGACTCAGAAAAGATGACCATAGAGGTGACAAAGGAAAGGATACAAGACATGCTAGGGGAACTAAACCAATGGACCACCAAAACCAAAGCATCAAGGAAAGAAGTGGAAAGCCTTATAGGCAAGTTACAGTTTGCTAGCAAATGCATCAAACCAGGAAGAACATTCATTGCTAGGCTCATTCAGTGGTTAAGAACAATGGACAGGGGAAACAAATACAGCATCCCACAGGAAGCTCACAAAGATATAGCATGGTGGGGAAAATGTCTAGACCAATACAATGGAATATCCATCCTATGGCTGACAAAGGTGCCTACTCCAGACATAATAATTGCATCAGATGCATGTCCGGCGGGATATGGGGCCACATGTGGAGGAAAATACTTCCATGGGGAATTTCCCAAAGAATGGAGTAAATGGAACATAGCACATCTAGAAATGCTGGCAGTTTTGGCAGCTGTCAGAACGTGGAAAGAAACAATATAGGGAAAATACTTCTGGATACACGTGGACAATGAGGCAGTAGCCATAGTACTCAACACAGGAGCCAGCAGAGACACATTCTTGCAACAAGCACTAAGGGAAATCATGATGATAGCAGCAAGAAATGACTTCATGATAAAGGCACAGCACATAAGGGGCATTGACAATAGAGTACCAGACTGGCTAAGCAGATGGGGGGATCCTGAATCCAGAACTAAGTTTCAAAACTATGCAAGACACACAAAAATGGAAGAAATAAAAGTGGACATGGACATCATAACCCTGGACAATAAATGGTAAATTTCTAATTTCAGTTAAGATAGAGCTGGCAGTACTGGACCTGGAAGTAGCCAAAACAAAGGGGCAAGCAATCAAAGAATCAACTAAGAAGAACCTCCTCACATACCTCAACTCATATGAGAAATTCTGTAACAGGTATGAACTTCCATACTTCCCAGCAGACAATAAGCAACTTTGTAGATTTGGACAACACCTGGCCCACACGTTTCAATCAGCCGAAGCAGTTGGCAACTATCAATCGGGGGTAAGAACTTGTCAGGCTATGCTGGGGTTGGAAATACCTTACCCCCAGGAAAAACAAATGCAGTTGTTCACTCAAGGTCTAAAGAGAGTACTATTGCATGAAATAAAACAGGCAGAACCAGTCACGCCACAAATACTCCTCAAGTTAAGTGCAGTGGTAGATTACACAGATCACATAGAGATGGTAGCCTGGGTTGCCACACTATTGGGATTTACTATGTTCCTCAGAAGGAGCAACCTAGCACCAGAAGCAATGGACAAGTTCAATCCTGAACAACAATTCACCAGATCAGATATCAAATTAACAAGTCCTGTGGCTCCAATGATGATAGATCTAAGATGGACAAAAACCATACAATTCAAACAAAGGATTCTCAGGCTACCAGTCCTACCAGTACATAACAAGTGAATCTGCCCAGTAATGTGGTTACATTACATGATCAATACCATCCCAGCACTACCAAATGACCCAGCCTTCACCATATGGTACAAGGGTAATAAAATGGCTTTATCTGCCCATCAGCTGCTAGCAAGATTGAGGAAATGGCTTAAGCTAATCAAAGAAGATGAGAAGGCATTCTCACTACACTCCTTAAGACAAGGGGGAGCAACGTTTGCATTCCAGAGTAATTTGGAACACAAAATGATCAAACTTTTGGGCGACTGGGCTAGTGAGGCTTACAGGAGATACTGTGATGTCTCCATTGACAAGAGATATGATTCTATGCAAGCCTTTGTTGCAGCTCTCAACAAAGTCACCACGGACAATAAGGATTGGGGTGTATAGCTTAAAACATTCAATCATTCATTGCAGAAATGGCCGAAAAATCACCATGCATCCCTACAACACGCAAGAGGAGATGCAATTGGAGTGACTTGGACTCGGACGAACACAGGGAAGGTGCAGTATCACCCACTGGAGAGCGATCGGGGAGGGAAAAACCTGCGAGCGCCACTGTGAGATGGGAGCGGGAACCAGCACAGCCGACCAGACAACAATCAGGCAAGCAGCGCACCGTGTCTTCAACAAGGCAGCCCAAGCCCGCCAACTCGGGCAAGCTGATCGAGGAACAAGGATGCCCCACAGCAAACGACTGCCCGGATCTGGATGCACCTGGCTCGCTGCAACCCAGTTCCAGCAATGCGCGGGGACATCGCTCCAGCACCCCTTACGAGCAGTCAAACGAGAGTGGTTACACATCTTTATCACACACTGTGGTGAGTGACATAGATCACGAGGCAGAGATACCGGAGACCATCATCAGGTTTCGGCATGATAATGCAGCACCTTGGGACACCAGTGATGACAGCCTGTTAGATACATCAACACCAGAATGCAAACGGGGAATTCATGAGGACAAGGATGAGAGGATCAGGGAGTTAATCCGGTCCCAAGGCATCAAGTACCCTTTGCCTTCCTGGTTGAGACGGGCAAGACCACCATCAGTTCACATTCTGGCGGATAACCACCTGAAGCAATGGCCCTTTGGGGATAGATATTGCAAGCTATCCTATGTGCAGCATCTTTCTTTGCCCCAGTGGTCAGAAAAATTGCGCAGCAAGTCAATTGTCATTAAATCTGGAATTATTGTGCTCTATCTTCAGAAACTGCGCAATATTGAGCATCCAGCACCATTCAAGAACAGTCTTACACACGTCTGTAGAGCAGTCAGATCGGTAGCTCCAGAATCGCGCATATTTGTATGTGATACACTACCTGTGGAAGGACAGTCCGCCCTGGAGAATCAGGAAATCAGCAAATATAACCAGAGTCTCTTCACTGCAACACAGCATGCAAATCGTGAGCTGGAACGTATTTTTTATCTCAGTATGAATGTACATTTTAAAGATATCCAGCCATTCCGTCAGTATTTCCACCGATCAGGAGACCTCACCTTTCTGGGGTGTCTCATATTCTGTGGATGCCTTGCTCGAGAGGTAGGCATAACAGGATATACATTGTAATAGGATCCAGGATAAGGAAATTTGGCCATTTCTGCGAATGATTGTGTTGTAAGGCGAGTTAAATGTTTAGAAGGCTTGGAGTGCGTGTACAGAAGAAATCAACAAGAACTGTGTGAAATAATTATTTATTGCTTTAAATTTTTGATACAGATTGATAATTAATGAATGTTTGCATGTACGTTTTATGTGAATGATGTTAACAAAAATTTAAGCCCAAAAAGAACAATAAATCTTTGAGTGTCGACAAAACAGTCTTCCTTCTCATTGAAATAAAAGGCATAGACTTACTCTTCATTGTGAGCAATATCATCGTACATCATGACAACGATTCGCTCATCCGGAATGCCATGTTTCTTCAAAATTTGGTAGGCGTGACAAACATCAGCCTGTAAAGAAAATGTGAAGACATTTGGTGTAACGTTGTACCTTTGTCCAAAAAGAGTGACACTTGCAAAAAAAGGCAGCAGCTACGTAAAATACGTGCGCTTCTGTACCAGCCGGGTTAAAAAAGCAGATTCAGCAGATTTCTGGAGATCCGTCCGATTTACGACAACGGGGTTTCCATCACTTTCCCTATTTCGTTCCTGTTAGGCTGAACACTGACTGGGAATTTTATTGTACCGATTCAGTAATTTAGTCAAGGTTATTATGATAATTAATTTACCAATGTTAATTTCTAATTTTGAGATGCGATCATAAGTTACTTCCGTGCTTCTAAGTCTCGGCTTCACAAAAATGCAATCATAACAAGAAAATCACACAAACGTCAATTTACTTTCCTACATCCCGTTTTACATTGTCACGAGAAAAGACACACAATGCTACCAATATTGGCCACCATCTCATCTCCCCGGGGCAGGTGAGCGCCAGCCTGCTTTTGTCTAAATTGCATTTACTTCTCTCTCGCGAGTACCCAGGTCCCCACAACAAAAAACAACGTTTCTTATCAATCTAGTTTCACTATGCTACAGTAATGTCACTGTCTTCAGAGATGACATGATTTTGAAAATGAAGAGCATGCGAGAAGTAGCAGGTATTCTCAGTAGGAATTTACCGTAGATTTTTTTTTACCTGATGTCTGTAGTTGTACCAGCCGTTTGATCCTGCCACTAGCAATGCCCAGTGAACTCCACCTTGTTCAGGTGTCTTCAAAATTTCATTCTGGTCAAAATGAAATACTCTGGCATCTACTAAAGATGCAGAAATGAGAAACAATGCAACCAGATAAAACCCCATCATGTTTACGAATGATAAGTCACATGACATGGCTGCATTTTATGTCCCCCAAAAGATTATTCCTACGCATTAACACTACGAGGATGTTACAAACTGTTGGAACGAATAGGGACGCTTCTTTCAGTACCATGTGACTTTTTGGTCACATGGTGCAAACAAAGGAATACATGTGCTTTCTAATCTAGATCAACACCAAAACTGAAAAAGGCTACAAATAAGCATTAAATCATGACT
>JBCAUG010036487.1:0-10048 GCA_038406175.1 Haplosyllis leylae | reverse complement strand
AGAGGCAGCTCTCGCTCTGCGGTCCTATCCCGTGGGGGGGGGGGTAGTACCCTTCCTGTCTTGACCTGGCCACAGGGAGTACCCCTGTCCTGACCTGGCCACCGGGGGGTACCCCCTCCCCCCTGTGAACAGACAAGACACCTGTGAAAACAGTACCTTCGCCATCCTTCGGATGCGGGCGGTAATTCATTCAATAGTTAGTGAACTAATGAAGGTTTCTCCCAACTCTACAAGATCAAATGTTTCATAAACAGTTCTTAGATGTTTTCAGGAAACATGTAATTCAATGTCCATTTATGAACTAGTACTTACAGTGAGTAGTTTCTTTCGCAAAAGGTCACCTTTTGATATGCCTGAGTGTGATTACAGGCAATATGGTTAGTTATGTGACAAGTGAACATCTACGAATATTTTAGCTAAAAGATGACAATGTGTAGATAATAAATAGTAGGCCTATTGCTTGTGATGAGGATTAATATCAAAAGTTCATTCTTAAATTTGTAGACATATATCGCTCTTTGAAATATGACTCATAAATGCACTAATTCCACAAGTAATAAGGGAGGTTAAGGTTTTTGTCACACTTACACATTATACGAACCACGCATCTATCTGTTAAGGTCCATTCACGCGTAATATTTCTCTTAATGTTATCTGTGAACGGACCTCCCGAAGCAGCTCTGGAGGCAAGGGGCGCCACTCCCTTTCAGCCTAACAGTACTGTTAGACTACCATAGCCACACATAATCATTACCTGTTTGATTAGATCCTAATGATACAGTGACATTGACTGGTTGAAACCTCACAAACTGATCTGATCATCAAAACGTTTTCATTTTCATTTTATTCCGGTTGGAACAATACGCTTGTGTACTTATTTACGGACCCAGACCATACAACAACATAGGCTGTAGAACTTTGCTGGAACCTGTCTATAGTTGGGCAACCTTCACACTTGAGAACACTCAACTACACTGGGTTCCGCTTACAACAAGTTCGGTTACTACCAGCACCCTGCTACAATGAGCTAATTTCTTGGAAATGTGAATTTCTGATTGACATCAATGTTAAGAAAGTTTTATTACAATAAGTACCGCTTATAACGAGCACGTTCTTATGAATTAAATTACCCGTTATGAGCGGGATCCAGTGTATTGCGATTGAGTGAACTTATCGCATCTGAAATTGCTGAAAATGGATACATAACCCGTTCCTGAACTTGATGGTAATTGCAATGGTTGGATAAATTGTAGGTGTGGTCACACTGACCGATCCGATTCCTATTCTGCTTCAGATTTTGACATAGGTTTGAATGTACAGTAATAGTATCAGAATCTGACACTTTATCTGAATTGGAATCGGGCAGTGTGAATGCACATTTAGTACAGTACAACCCATTATCCAGAGATTAATTCACACAATCGCAATAGTTCAATGATTCGCAAGTGTATAGGTTCCCTGGGTCCGGAAAGCAGGTTCCTGTAAAAATCTAATCCAGTTTTATCAGGTAAGTATTAAACAGATCATTTCAACATTGTATTTACACAATGTTCTCTCCAAATCACGAATTGACATTTAAACCCTATCTTTTGACTCTTCATACCATAAATGGACACTTTTCCACCAAACCGTTTGAGTCGAAAATTACTTGATCATTTGTTGTCTGTTAATTTAAAGATCGGATAGTGGTGTTGTAATATTAATTTCCCACAAATTTCTTTCCAAATAAAGTAACATAAAACATCATTGGATGTCATAACTCAAGTTTATGTACCATTCCTGCCGTCTTCCAGACTTTTGCATTTTCTGGTGATCTGTAGTTATACTCGGAGAGTTCAGAATTTTCATCACAAATGTTTTTGTACACAGTACATAGTCTTTGAAATTCTTCCATGTGCAAGTGAACTGACTTGATGCTGGGATCAACATCTGCTTCTCGCACCAAGCGATAAGTGAAATCAGGTCTATCCGGTGGAAAAAGGGTTCTGCAAATGTAATAAATAAAAGTCTTGTTTACATCAATGTCATATAATATTGTGTTAATGGTGATGCAAATACAAACGCACAGAATTGTCTGCGTTTGGGTTTGCATCACCATTGCCTCAATGCAAAACTTGACGCAAATGCACACGCAAACGTTGATGCCAAGGGCTTAAGACTATGATAGAAGTATTATTTCCCCAATTTGCCTTCACTTCCCCCCAAGCAGGGTGAACAGGGGACTGATACAGTGAGGCAAGCCTCACTAGATGCCACCTGAGTACAACTGTATGGCTGAGGCCTAGTTCCCTTCTTGCAATCCAGGAACAAATAGCCAGCCCAACAAGACAAACAAGTGTGCCCACCCGCCTCACTGAAGGAGGGGTTGTCCCGTGTACCTTACCATCTGAAAGTACCCACACCCAAAAAAAACTGTAAAAACTCCAAAAACACACACATGTAAAAAAAAAAACTCACAAAAACAAAAGCGAGTTTAAAAACACAAAATGGGACCAATGAACTATATATTATTGCTACAAGGTTTTGAATAAACATTCACTTGTTTTTTGTTTTGTTTTTCAAGATGTACACATTGAATACTTACTGGAGACCGTATTTACATGATTTCTGTCTGTAATGAAACACGTGACGAACAAGTTTTTCCACCAACTCAAATGGCACCTGAAACGAATTTTTAAATGTAAATCGAGTAGATGTATCTGTATATCAAATTCTGAAATTGAATGTACTCTAGCTATCACGCGACTGCACTGGGTCCCGCTTATAACGGGTAATTTAATTCATAAAAATGTGCTCATTGCCATGTCAATCAGAAGTGCTCATTTCCAAGAGAAATTTGCTGGTTGTAACTGAGTGCTTGTAGTAAATGAACTCGTTGTAAGCAAGACCCAGTGTACTTTGATGTTACTGTTAGATACCCATTGATAAACTTACATTAATCAAAGGTTCCTTTTTGGGTAGAAAGTGCATGACAGCAACATCGACATCAGGTGGTGGAACAAACGCTCCTCCCTTTATGATGAACTTTAATCTAACCTGTAATACCACTTTCTTAATTTAAACGTGTTATAATTTTTTGTGATACTTTTTAAATTGCCTTTTGTTTTGATTTGTTTTAAAATTATAAATCGAAATGCATTTCGTTTAGTATGTTCATCTACTTTTTCACTTTTTAAGTTGAGAACAACACATATTCTTGTTCAATATTACTGAACTTACATCACACAAATACTGAGTCATAATTGATAAACGTGATCTCTGTGGTTCGCTCATATCGGCCACCATGCGTTCCCCAACCTCCTTCTGAAAAGTTAACGTCATTCCCACGCGGCCATACTCCCAGGGCCCGGTCCTCTCAGATATTTGTTTCAGCCACTACAATAAGGACATTTATTGACCATCAATTAATTGCTTTAATCGTAAAATATTTACTTAGCTCAAATATTTAGTATTTAGTAATAAGTAATAAAGAAGTACAATTGAAGCCAAACCAGATTTTGATTTTCCATAAAAAAATTTAACCATTTCCAGCATGATAAAACAACTGCGTACGAAACATGGAAATAACGGCATGGCTGTGACTACTTACCTTTATGATAAGAGATGTGGATACACTGAAAGGTAAATTTCCTATGAGGTAAATATCTGGCGTTGGTCCATCCCAGGGCATGGCAGCTTCTTCAGGGAACATGTTCGACATATCAAATCTCAGTATGTCACCATGATGTATCGTCATTGCTCCTCCTGAGGCATCATTCAGCATCTACATTCAAGAATGAGATACAATGCTGGACATAATGGCTTATTCACGGCTACGGGATCCGGAGGGATATCCTCCGGATTGATTTATGGCTACACTTGTACTATGAAGAAATATTCACACTGCACACAAAAGGGGACAGATCCCTGTCCCTAAATGGCGTCTCTACTCATTTTCATGACAGGGATCCGAGTGCATGTGAATGAGCCGTAAGTGAATCTTAAGACATTTTATGGTAAGCGTTAATGACGTTATTGAAGGATAGGGCGGAGGTAGAGCTGGCATTGGGCCAAGTTTGAATGGCTACATTTCTCACAAGTTGAAGAAGAGATCAAGAAAAGCTCACATTGCCCAAGGACACGCAGGACACGTGGCCACTTGAAAAATTACAAAACATATAACCAACCTCAAGACCTGGCAAGAATCGTCTATCCTTCTCAACAACAGTCACATGCTTGGCTCCTTTCTGTAAAATCGATCTGGTGATTGTACCTGGTCCTGGCCCCACTTCACATACATGAGCACCAACTAATGTACGGTATTTTCCTCCTGGGTCCAAAAATAACATCTCAGATTATTATCTCTAGAATCGAGAATTATAGTGACCAGGTGGTCATCTTGCTGAAAAAGTAACCGTTTCTTTACACGGCCGATAAAACGTCATAATTTGGTATCATTTCGTCATTTGATTTGAAAGACTGGCAACTGTCGCCATGCATGGTTCCTTCATTTGTACCTTAAGTAGACTACAATAGCATGGATCTGTTCACATTCACCATCAACACAACCGCAAGAATGGATTGAATGTAGGCAGTTTGATGTTGCTGTTCACACGAACAGAGTGCAATAAATTAAATCATTTTATCACTTACCTGCAATTTTTACTATTTTGTCTGTAACATTGAAATCCAGGAGAAAATTCTGTGATAACTGCTTAACGGCTCTCAGCTTGTACAGTCGTATTATTTCTTTCACTGTCGGCAGTGGTGGAAGTCTATGTATCCCAGCCATTTTTCATAACTACATTTGCGTTACTTTCGTGCCCTGAATGTCAACATTTACAGTTCATTCAGACTGCCCTACAACAACTGAACATTTACTACAAAAGAAACATCTCACCGCCACCCTGGTACATCCACGAGTTTTAAAACTCAAATTTTCCCCTATGCTGGAGATAAATTCTCTGTGTAAAAATGCCCATTCTGATAGCGTTTGAGCTTGTGTTTGAGTTAATGGAAACAATCGATAGCTAATTCCACTGTTTCCACTAGTCTACTTGGATAAAGTCCATAGCTAATGTATCCATCAAATCAAAATATAAATATTTGGATACAGGATCCCCATCCCATGGTGCACTGGGACTGGTCAGGCAAGAAGGCCCGCCCCTTCTCCTAAGCCTCAATTACAAATGGCGAGTTCAGGTCCATATGGTCACAAACACAATGTTTGCCTCGACCTTAATGAAATCTGTAATGAGACCTTAAAAAGCAGCTTTGGAGGCAAGGGGCGCCGCTCCCTTTTAGCCTAACAGTAGTAAAGTATCCAGAAACTAATTATTACAATTTTCGATACTGTTAGACTACCATAGCCACAAATCACCAATACCTTTTTAAACTAGGTCCTAATTGTACAGTTCCGAGCACTTCAAGCATCAACCAGTTAAAATGACAAATTCTTGATGTAACAGATCACATTAAAAAGTGATTGACAATTTATTGCCCCAATATACAAGGCATTGTTCCCTTGAATAAAGATACTAACAAATCAAAAGCGTTCCAGTAATGGTACAAATCAAATGACAATTCTTGACCAATTGATTTGGCAAGAATTTGACAACTGTACACTTTAGATAAATAGTAACATGATGATTACTGGCGTTTTCACCTGGAATTATATTTGTTAACAGTCCTTTGTGATCATGGTGTAACCATTCATAAGGGTCCCCCGACAACATTTTATCGGATTTGGATGACATTTCCTATAATAATTTTACCATGTGGGTAACAAAAAAATTGTTTCGAAGATGAAAGATTTATATATTTCTAAATATTATCATATTTACTCAGCACAGCATTTGCACGGCAGTAAATATAGTCTGACGAAGGTTTTCTTTTAATTTTGTTTGGTTCATTTTGTCACAAACCATCAACTGGTTTCCTTATTACTAAGTACTTCTGTCTCATTCCCGTCTTTCTTTGAGTCCATGATGATATTGCCATCTGATAATAGTTCTCCCTCCATGTGCTTAATGTTACCCGAGTGTTCAATATCACTGATGCATCCCTCATTTTTGCTGGGTTCAGTAGTAACAGAACTGTCTGACATCACTTGTTTCGCTACATCGTCAGTTAATGCTAAAGGTGACATTTTGTCACTTAGTTTCTTCATATTTTTCAATTGGCCAGGAGTAAGAAATGTTAAATCTCCGATGGAAGAAGACTTAGAAGAATTTCTAGTTTCGTTATCTTCTTCATCGAAGTATTTTTCTTGCTCATCTCGTTCCCTTATATCTAAAGAATCATATTCCACATTTCCATCGATATTGCTGAAAATTAAGAGAAAGCACTGTCCAAAGTCTGATATTATGGTTAATTTCCTAACAAAGGTATTTCAGTTATGATCGAAATGAAGTCAAACTTGGCTGAAAAACTTCACAAACTCAGGCAAGGAATGTACATGGACGATTACATAGGCGATGTAGAAAACAAACGGAGAGTCTCAGCTAAAGAACTTTTCTACTAGGTTTTTGAACAAGATTCTAACTTCCATTAGAAAACATGGATACCTGTAGTCGTAGTCTGGATCACCGTCCAAAAACTTAAGTTGCATCGTTCTGAGGAATTCTGCTCTCAACATGTTTTTCTCTTCGGTTGAGATAACTGGTTTATTTTCTCCCCCTTCTTCACCTGAAATACTGACAACTATTTAATCTTTCTTTTAAACTATACATTCGCAAAAAAATCAACTCCTGCCAGAAACAGAAGCAATAAAATTTAGATTTGGTATGCAGCGTAACTTCAAATTTCGTGACTGCTTTGAAAATGTTTCTGTATTTCTGATATTTTTCTAAATAGTAAGCTGGAAAACAACTTATCCGGGAGCACAATTCACTCATCACGGACAGCAAGCGAGTGTTAAGATATTTACTGGAAATATAATTCATTTTCGTCTTGTTCATACTTCCTGCCTACCTTCTTCCATTTCTTCTTCCTCTTCCTCATCTTGCTCACTGTCGTCATCTTCTTCCATCTGACTATCCTATTAATTAGAAGACAATATTACAATTACAATATTACAATTATTTGGTCAATTTAAATATTGTGAAATAATAGCAGTCGAATGAGTCAATACACAAGTTAAAATTTTAACTCAATGAGACAACAATGTGAAGGTATGCAGATCATTATCGAGGCTACTTTTAGCGACAACATTATATTTCTGCCATTAATATTCCAGTAAGAAATTTGACCTCAATTTCCTTTTGAAGTCCGTAAATTATGTTGCTCTGGAGCACGTCCATATGTTTTGTTAGAATGCTTGAGAACCGTAGGTCTGCCTTATCCACCATATCGTTTATTTCTTCCGGACTTAAATATTGCCCCACCATTTGCTCATACAGAAGTGGGTCTCTCTGCTTCATTTCTTCATCACTGTAATTAATCAATTTTTACATCGTGAAAAAACTAGTAACCAAATGAAACAGAAAACTAATATTGCACAATGAAGACTGGAATCAAAAATCAGTGATATGTAAGAGATTTGATCGCGATAATATTAAACAATCTGGTTCAACACACTCCGTTAGGGAACCTAGACTATATGTACTAATTACTGTACTATAAATTTAGAGCTGTTCGCAATGAAAAAATCTCATTATCTAATTAGTGAGCTTTATCTGTCACATATCGTTAAATCTTTCATCAAGTAACAAAATACTATTTTCACAAACATATGAACGTATCCTTTGATCAGTAAAGAAGTGCGATGTGAGATTAATGAAAACAATGATCGAGTAAATCTATTATTTATGTAAAAAAAAAAAAGGAATGACTTCCTTATTGCACAGCAATTTCAGAAACAATGTTTTTTCACCAAATAAAGTGATAATATCATACAACAGCTGTTGTGAAGTATATTTCACAATTAAATATTTCTCTATATAGGGAATTTTCACATTTAAACTGATAAATAATAGATACATTGTTGTGACAAAAACTAGGTTTTCACCACTGATTTCCCTTAAGGGTTACATGACTGTTCCACAAATTAACTGGAGTGAGACCGGGATATACCAAAACATCAGAAAACCATTATGTAGAAGTGACTTGTCAAATTTGTATTAACTGAAATCTTCTGTAACTACATTTCGAATTAATGCATTCTGAAGGGCTGTTGTGACAAATGTCAGTCTATATAGAAGAAATAAGTCACTACATACCCTCGTATAAAGGATTCATATTAAAATTTTCTCTATATGGAGAGAACTTCATTCATACATACAAAGAAACACAACTGTTGTGAAAAATCACTACATGCCCTCTTATGTAGAGAAAATTTCATTTCTCTATATAAGATGCGACATCTGTTGTGAAAAAGTCACTACTCGCCCTCTTATAAAGGTTTCATCGTCATTTTCTTTTCCTATATAGAGAAAAAATTCATAATTGTAGTGTAGTGACTTCCGTAGTGACTACTATAAGAAAATCACTACTTCTTCGGTGAGTGACAATAAAAAATAGGTGAAAAATCACGTTGTTGGGATGCCATGTCACTACAGCACTACAACGAAGTCACTAATATATTGTCAGTAACGAGGACAACTTCTGTAGTAGAATTACAGTATCAATATCAGGGATTTTTCTGAAAT
The DNA here is from genome assembly GCA_038406175.1 of Haplosyllis leylae. Lineage (NCBI taxonomy): Eukaryota > Metazoa > Annelida > Polychaeta > Phyllodocida > Syllidae > Haplosyllis > Haplosyllis leylae. Next base: position 1,421 of record JBCAUG010036487.1, on the reverse strand, counting down.
GAAAAATCCCATATTTCACTATAGGAGTATTATTATGCATTTTTCTTGCAAGGAAAAGCCCCAATTCCTAATATAATGTTAACATTAGGCGTTTTTCTTGCAAGGAAAAGCGCCATATTATACTATAGTAGTAACACTAGGCGTTTTTCTTGCACAGAAAAGCCCCATATTATACTATAGTAGTAACATTAGGCGTTTTTCTTGCAAGGAGGAACCCCATACATCACGAACAGTTGGTGTGAGAAATGAAAGATAAAACCAGACACTAAAAGGATGGTGACCCACTATTCGGAAATAGCCTTCAGCCTAAATGTTGTGACATCAGGGATCCCCTACAACCCTCAGAAATAATTCGGAGAAGCACACAACAAGACAGAAAGTATTTATAAAATATTTAAATGGAAAATTTATTATTCACACATACCTTTAAGATTTATTTGTTGTGGCGCCGCACCCTAGAGGCTACATACTATATTGTAGTGATACTACTTCTTGTGGGGAGTAGCCCGTTATTTCAGAAAATTGCTGTGCAATAAGGAAGTCGAGCCAAAAAAAAACCTTACCTAAAGTAAGATCTTTGGTCCAACAATTCCTTCATTGCCTCATAACGACGATTACGAACTTTAGTTTTATTCTTTTTGTCATCATTTATTTGCTTCAATTCCTTAAGATGAAATGTTATCATGTAGTCGTCCTTCATTGAATCAAAATACATCAAGTCATCCTCAGACAAATACTTTCCGAATCGCGACAGAAAAGTTGATGGCTTCTCTTTCAAGAGCTGATCTGCAATATCATACTTCTCCTGGTAACTTAAATCAGGCTCTCCTCTTTGTTGACTTTTGAAGTAGCCGTCACTGCGAGCAACCTTCTGGATAATAAGGTCTCGAATTGATACAGCAACCTCTGCAGACGGTTCCGCAAAAGCCATATCCTTCTATTATCGCCCTAATCCAAACCTTTGAAAATGCACGAAGAGCCAATTTAATTTTCTACAGAATTGCACATTTATAGCAACATAACTAGTAAAATGTAACAGATTCATTGATACTCTTCCAGGATGCACAATAGATCAAAATACACAGTATAAAACTTACCTATCAAGACGTTCCTCATACACCCATTCTAAAACAACTCCTTTTGCAAGCCGGAGAATAGCAGCCTTCGGTGTCACTGTTCCATCGACCTTCTACAAGTACAGCATTATTTACACCATATTTAATTGGTGGCTCATTAGAGTCACCTTAGTGGTTGATTGGCTGTTTTTGCCCCAAAATTTTGGTCCAGTGGTGTTATATTAGTCAAATAAAGCTTACATGTACTGCTATTTGTGTAGTTGTTAACAGTTCAAGGTTTTAGCTGCAGAGGTCAGCAGCTTTACCAGGAGCTTGTTGCAGCTTCAGCAAAAGAAAGGAGCATGC
>JBCAUG010036476.1:0-10048 GCA_038406175.1 Haplosyllis leylae | reverse complement strand
GTAATGAGACAATAGCAATGATCTTAAGAAAATTTAAATGTACTGAAAATGGTTCACATGCAATGACTAAATTTAGTGAAGTCCATTGTTCTTAGTTAACCATTTTCAGTAACAGGATTTACTGTAATTACGGGAATTCAGTGAAATCATTTTGAAAAAGCCCGAATAATGCAATAAACATTTCCTTCATTAAGTCATAGCTGTATGTTTTCACCAGTTTTGATTAAAATGGCGGAGGGAGACATATGATGACATTAGGAAAGGGATCTTTACTCAGTTCACACCTACCTCCCCAGTAGGCCCCCAGCTACCGCAATTGATACAGGTCTTTGTGAATCCCAGCATCAAATTATCCCATGACCCATGAGTTTGATGCCACTGTTGAACATAGAAATATATTTCTTGGGAAAAAGTTAAACATCACTCTTCTGAATTCAAACCACATACATATTTATTACAATAGAGTTAAGTTAAATATACAATACAAAACACTTTTGAAATTAACCTAATTATGGCAAATTAAAAAGTATTTTACATCTAATTGATGGCAATTAGAGAGTTACCTTATTGGCTTACGGATGGTAACATGTATGCCAGATGAAAATGAACCTCAGAAAAAAAGAGCTGGTACATAAAATGACATCATGACAGCATTCTGTGTAAAACAAATTCCAACCAATGACTGCAGCTTAAAGTAGGCCTACTTCATAAAAGTGCCAAGGCATATTTCCCAAATACCATGGTCTCCTCATTCAATCACTGTGCTGAATCTAAACAAGCCAGCAAGCCACTTAGGGTTGAGGGAACCTTTCGAGGCCATTATAGATCTAGATCTATTTTTCCAAGTTTTGATCTAGATCTAATTTTTCTGAGATCAGATCTTGATCTTTTATTTCTGAGATTTATTCTAGATCTAATTTTTCTAAATTTAGATCAAGATCTCATTTTTTCAAGTTTGGATCTGGATCTAATTTTCCCAAGTTCTTTCTGCACTTAGATCTAGATCAAGACATAACTTTTTTAGATTGGAGATTAGATCTACATCTAATATTTCTGACTTTTAGTCTAGATCAAATTTTTCTGAGTTTAGATCTGGATCTAATTTTTCCGAGGTCTATGAGTTTTCTAATGTTCAGTTTAATCTGAATTCAATCTCACCTTGCAAACTCGCGCAGATAAAAAGTCACCAAAATGATATTCTTCACTCCTTTGTATTAGGCTTATTGACGCATCAGTCACTAGATCCAGGGCGTCACGCAGTTTTGGAGAATTCACCACAACAAAAATATAAATAACGCTTAGCTCCACGAAAAAGGTACATCATTATGCAAATAAATAAGTATTCGACAAAATGTCAGATTCCCAGAATGTGAATTCCTTTTCCTTTTCTTCCATCCTTTGGACATTAAATTACCAAAAATCGTTTTTCTTGATTTATTTTTCAAAAGGGATAGTCGATCTTCGTCATAGACACTATTATGTTTGATATGTCTGCATCAGTAAAAGTCGCATATTTATTGTTATTTACAAAATAAAAGTATTTCAAATGAACCGGATCAGTTATCTTTGAAGCAATTCATAGGAAGAATAACTAGTGATTGGTGCTTCGCACTGTGTAGTTGTTCTGGACTGTTACATTTTGGTTGACCAGGGGGTTTTTCACGAAAGGCTGAATAGCTTATTTGCTTCTTAATCGTCCTTTTTTGACGATTAAGCTATTCATGAATAGGAGGCAAATAAGGATTCTAAATGGTAAAACTACTGACTTAGACTGGTACTATTCCAGAAATCACCAGAAACCCAAATAGCTTATTTGTGAATAACTATTCAAGACCTTTGTGAAAAACCCCCCTGAGGCCCGGCAAATATTCTTGACCCCCTTCTATTTCCTTGCTGGATCCGCTACCGAATCACATCAAATAATACAAGGTAAGGTAAATGTAAATGTGACAGAGAGAAAAAAAGAAATACAGTTTCTAAACCACGTGCATCCCAATCCTTGTGATACGTAACTACAGGGAGAACAAAATAATGGCTAAAATGTGAGTTGAATTTTTCTTGAACATTATATTTATTTTGTTTCAATATTTTGCTGCTTAAGACCGATGTGTTTGCATTCCACTAAGTTCTGTGAGGTTCTGTGACGTCACTTGATTCAGGAATTCCCTTATGTGGTAAATTATGTTGAAACTACAAATAAACACATGAGGGCTTTCCCAATTGATCTTGCGTTTAAAGCAGAACAAGCGGATTCAGTTTTGTGTGTTGCACTTAATCTTGAGGTCATACAAATAGAACGTACATATTGTTCCGAGTTTTTGAACAGCTGGCATAAAATCTGAAAGACTGGCAACATGATAAGATAATAACAACAGAAACATAACAGAAATATCGCTGAAACCCTCATTCATTCTTCGCATTCGAATCCATACAGGTACGTAAATCTTTGAATTATTATTGTAGCTGACATATATTTAATTTTTCAACAAAGCTGCTACCGGTACTGTTTTTTTAGAATAATTGCTGTGATCAGATTTACATTACGCCCCATTCAATCCCAAATTGTTTATGTTTCTGAATCGTATTGATTGCTTGTAGCTGTTTTGTATTAGAAGAATAGTGAAAGTGCTTTCAGTTTTGCGCACAGCCCTGTGACTAAATAGGTCAGTGCTACTGTAAGCGTAAATTCTGAGAGTTTGTTCATATCCCTGTAAAAGATGGTAAGTGACATGTGATTCCATGGCAAGACAGTTAAAATGGTCAGTATGCCGTTTTGGACATGTACGTACGTGTGTGTAATCAGTATCAAACAAAATCACTTTAGCCATTCCCGCTTGAAAGCAAACAAAACATAAAACAATAAAACATAATCGTAACCAGGATATTGTGTGTTGTAAAAACACAAAAAAATTAATTAATGGTTAGTATTTCTTAATAATATAAACAATTTAATATAATATTATTTGAGTAAGTTTAAGTTAATATGTGACTCTAGCTGGTATCGACTCAATGAATACAGGGAAAAGTAGCCAACTTGGAAAGTATAGTTTCGGGTCATTGCAGAAATATAAGTGAACATGTTACCTCAATGAGGACATCTTAACTTTGCTTCACAAACGAAGTTGACTAAATTTCCCTTAATTCATTGCTTCGGGGACACTCGTCCATTTATACAACAGTTTCTATTGTAGTTTACGTTTTCGAATACTCATTTTTACGATGGCATCATCGACCCAAAAGTCTCAAGTGAAGGAAGACCTGACTAGGTTTTTGTTGGCTGGATTATCCAACATGACTGCAGCGTCCAGTGAGTTTAATCTCTTCATTAATCTCTTTACATTTCTATCATAAATATTACGATACATTATTGCTTTGGGTGATTTTTATTTACTTTACATTTAATCTCTTTTCCAGTTACTAATCCTATTGATGTTATAAAAATTAGGATGCAATTAGACAATGAGCTTGCTGAAACTAAAGGAGATGTCACAGTTGCACTAAAGTAAGTTATACCTGTGTAGATACTGGTAAGATGTAGCTGGTTCACATTCACAGTGTGGTACTCAAATGGCCAAACAATAGCGATGGGGTCATACATTTATTACCAACCACGTGCGTAGTACGAGTGAAGTGGTGACCCGCCCACTCCCCCCTCGCCTCCCGACTAGGTAGGTAGATGATCCCGTCTTCCCCCTCCTCTCCCCCTTTCCTCCAGCCAGGTCCACCCGAGACCATGAACTGTTGAGCCACCTCTCACCCTTCCCACCCCTCTACCCAGCAAGGAAGAAGGGTGACCCACCCCGTTCCTTTCAGACATGTAGCTAGGTGACCCCCTACCCCTCCCTTTCCCCTCCCTCACCACTCCCCTGGAACAACCAGGAAAGACTAGTGAAAGGACCAGCCTTGTAGGATGACCCACCCCTCTCCCCCCCCCAGGCTAGGTCTAGTCTGATCAGCAAGTCTAGAATGTTGAGGACGGGTGGCGTGGTCGGTATCACCTCGTAATGTTAATGGAAGATTATCTTGTTATAATTTCTTTTTGTCTTAATACTTCTTTACCCAGGAAAAGATATTACAAAGGGTTTCTAAGAGGTGCCATACAAATTGCCAAAGATGAGGGAGTACGGGGATTGTACAAAGGGTATGTTAATGTAGACAATTATTCATTGAAATATTGTTAAAAATCACTATCAATTGTTGGAATTTTTCTACCAAAAATCATAAATTGTAACATTAATTTCAGGAAAAACAAACATGTTATTATTTTCTTTCCAGTTTAACTCCATCGTTAATGAGAGAAGGGTCTTACAGTACGATTAGACTTGGCGCTTACGAACCAATGAAACGAGCCTTTGGTGCCACTGACCCGGCTCATACCCCATTGTGGAAAAAAATTTGTGCAGGAGCATGCTCCGGTACATCCAAATAATTTCTTGAACTGAAAAGGAAAATGATTAGCAATTATTGTTGTGACAACAAATAACCAATGTTCACCTTGTTTATGGGTTGAAGTGTTTACAGTTTGAAATCTCAATTTTCATAGCTTCAATAAAAATCATTGATCTGTGTTTAGGTGCAGTAGGCAGTGCGATAGCTACACCTACAGATTTGGTAAAGGTTCGATTTCAGGCAGAGGGGAGGTTAAAACCAGGTCAAACTCCGAGGTACAGCACTAACATCATTAATTCTTACCCACAGAATGAACTTTATTCGAAAGGTAGCTATCTTAAAATTATTTTTTCGTTCTTTGTAATTTTAGGTACAAAAATACATTCTCAGCTTTCTATGAAATTTGGGTAACAGAAGGTATCAGAGGCTTGTACGTGGGGATTGGACCTACCGTGAAACGTGCTGCCATACTGACAGCCACTCAGGTGCAGTTCAACAATGTTTTCCGTGAATTCAGTATGACCAAAATACTACTCAAGATTTTTTTGCTTCGAAAGATTTTATCCGATTTTTTGGTGTCAAATGTTTGTGCAAGGGAATGTGTGTGTATTGGTAAACAAAACAAAATATATTTCTTTTGATTCAACATTGCGACAGATACCTTCATACGACCATACGAAGCACACCATCCTGAACCTGGGGTGGATGGAGGAGGGAGTACCGCTTCATGTCGTATCGTCCATGGTAGCAGGGTTTAATACAGCGCTTACTACATCACCTGTAGACGTTGTCAAGACTAGAATGATGAATCAAAAAGGAAAAGGTACATTTATGATTCGTAAATCAAAACCAAAAATATTATTCATTAGCAGTCATTGATACCTAAAGCCGATTCTGGCGGCATTAACCGCCCGCATAGTTTGCGGAAGATAACGTTTTAACAGGTGTAATGTACATCTACGGGGGAGGTGGGTCCCTATCCCACGACGCACTTGGAACCTAGCCTATGGTGCAGTGGAACAAGACCCCTATCCCCACCTACTCCATCCGCAGCCACAGTAAATGATGGGTGATGGGGACGATGGCGTTGTGCCTCCTACCGAAAGGCTTTCTTGTTCTGTATTTTTTTCAGGAACCTACTCCAATGCTTTTGACTGTCTGGCACAGACTGTTCGTTCTGAAGGGTTATTTGGCTTGTACAAAGGATTTATACCAAACTGGATGAGAATAGGACCTCACACCATAGTGACCTTCTTTATATTTGAGCAACTTAGAAAACTTATTGGAATGGCACCTGTTTGATAAATACGCTTTGCTACACCTTCAGCAGTAGAGAATATTTCACACTGACTGCTGAAATACGTGCATGATCTGTTTGTGTTTGCAACCTTGATGGGCAAGCTTTTTAGTCAACTAAATGTTTGGAAAAAATAATTTCAAGCATTTATCTCAATAAAAAACTCTTCTCTGTAAACTGTCAAATGTGCAAACAGTAGTAACATTACTCCAAAAATGAACACATTTTTTCATTCAACATAGCAGCCGATCCAGGATTTCTTAAACAGGGATGCCAACCACAGACAACGTCCCCCGTCCCCTTTAAAAGTACACTGACACTAATACTCCCAGTTCAATGACTGATTTAAAGTACTCACAACCATTTCATTGTGTGCCTTTGAGCTTTTAGTTTTACCATTGATAAGGTAATTGATAAGGTGCGCAATGTCCATGTTGTAACTATTCGTGTCCATTCTCTGCGCTGTAGTCAGAGTGGACTGCGTGTACAGATAAGAATGTCTTTTTATATCACCAGTTACAAGCAAGTTTGGTTACTAAAATGCGCTTGCCTTTTCTCTCCTCTGTTCAATAAAAATCTGGAGAACTTCTCTTTAATAGAGATTCTTGTCCATTATTCAAATCATAATCGGACGATTCGCTGTTTGTGAGTATCTTTTTATGGATCTCCTGCCATTAGTAGATATTAAAGCCATGGAAGCTTCTTACATCTCAGGGACAGGGCAATTTAAGATGCTTAAGACAGCTTTGTGGAATCAATTGCGACTCCTCGTTGAGGATTCAATTATATATACAGGACTTCAAACTTTCTGTTCAAGATGTTTGTACCACCAATATATTTTATGCAATTTCTTGATATCATACTAAATGTCATACTACAGGTTCGAATCTTGCCAATTTTAATCTGCCAATGTAATTTGTGCCTTTACAAATAAATTTGACCGTTTTAATTTAACTTCCAAAAGCTGTGTTTATGACAGCCTCTAATTGTTTCGAAACGATGCGTGATGCACATTTATTCCTCCCTTAAAATAATTAATCCGATATTTTAAAGAAATCACGTCAATAATCATAGAGTTGTGGTCTTTTGAAAATTACTTTAAAGCGAATGCTGACAAAGATTAATGTGGATCGACATGCCCCTCCTCACTTAAATGTCATGTCTAGTTGTCAGAAGAAAAAGTAACAGTCAAATTTCTAACAATTATTACTTTCACGAACGTTTAAGTATTTTGTAGAAATAATTAGGAGAAGCTAAAGAATTTCTTACATTGCAACTCTAGTTAGTTTCGTTCACAGAGACCAGTATATTTTCTGTCACTCCTAGTAGATTCGATAAACTACTAACCTTTCTTGGAAACGAAAGTTCAGAGAGGGGATAAATAAAATCTTTGTCAATGTCATTGGCAAAGCTGAGCTAATCCGATCAGTTTCTACGCGAATATCCTCTGCTGAAAACACGTAAGTAAAACTTAAAATGTCTCATAACTAAGTGATAAGTAATTAGGATGATTCCATACCGATACCAGAAAAATATTCGGGTTTTCACGATAAGCAAATCTGACAGAAATGCGCATCGTGAAAATCTAGTATAGAATCAAAATCGATTATATAACAGTTGTGGCTAAAATTGTTTTAAATTTATCAAACCACCACAAATGCATTAGCCTTTTTCTGAGACTGTCAAATTAATTTGCCCTAAAATCCGGGAAACTATATTCAAGACACTTTCTCCACTAGCGGATCCAGGATTTGGTCCAGGGAGGGCCCAGAAAATATTTATGAGATTTTGCCGATGTAGCGAAGCGTCGGGTGAGCAAAGTGAGCTAATATTAGCCAGGGCGCAGGGCCCACCTTAGGACCCTGGAAGCTCTTGCCTTTTTAACCGTTAAGTATGCGAGCAGGTCATGGTGGCTAAGTGGATAGCACATCTGCTTACTGTGTGGAAGGTTTCAAACCCCAGCATCCTACCTCTGCTAAAGGCATATAGGAAATGTGAGTGGCTTTCCTGCTGGCCATCAAAATGTCAGCAGGGGTCGCAGCAGAGGTGAATCTGAGGAATCCACTACACACAGACAAGAAAGCAGGCAGGCAAGGATCCAAAATGGCTTTGTAACCTAGGACAGACATTGCCAGAAGTCCAAAACAGGGGTATCAGTGGCCCCACAAAAAGGACTTATACCCTCCAGAATATTTTGAAAATCTGTCAAATATGTATTCTCACACTGTTCCTAGTACTTTTTTAAAATTTTTTAACTTTCAAATTTAAGAGATTCTGGCCATTTTTGACAAATGTAATATTCCTGTTCTTAATATGAGAAAATAAAGGATCTTATTTGTTCTTTTGGTTTAGTTTGCAGATACATTAGTCTTTAAGTCAGGGGTGAAGCTGTTGCATTTTTAACTGTCAAATATGCATTCTTCCATTTTCTTCGTACTTTTTCTTCAAAATTTTCAGCTTACATTTTTGTAGGCACATTACAAAATATCTGTTTTAATATAGGAGATTCTGGCCATTTTGACAACAATGTTCCTTTGGTTTAGTTGCAGACATATTAGTCTGTAAGTCAGGCATCATTTGCCCAGTATAGACCACAGAAACTGTTGCATTTTTAACTTCAAAATATGTATTTTCCTATTATTCTGAGCACAATTTGTTGAAATTTCAAAAAGGTTTTACATAAAAACTATTTATTGATTCTCAGGCATTTTTCATGTGAAATATATGCAAAAATACTTTACTTCAATATAAGAGATTCTGGCCATTTTGACAAATGTAATATTCCTTTTCTTAATATGAGATAGGATAAGTTGTGGGTTGAGTCCATATAATGTAGAAGTATGTGCATAGATCTAAGACAATGAAATGAAATGATGAGGAGAGTGAGACCAGAAGAATGTGGAAGAAACATAATATTGATGCCAAGTAAAGTGAGGCTGAAAATTATTTTTTAAAAATTTATAATTAGGGCCCTAAAATTCATTATTCAGCCCTTAAATTGTACACTGTGGCCTCCAAATTGTAAACTGGGACCTCCAAATCTGGTGATCGGGGGCGCCCCCCCCCCCCGCATCAGGTAGTGTTCCCAAATAAAGGAAAGAAACCATTCACAAAAAAACACGCACAAGTTTACACTTTTTAATACATTGATTCTTAGCAGGTGGACATCCTAATGCTGAAAACACTTACCCAGTGGTTGATTTGCAGATACCCATTTTATCTCATCATATTTGATTGTTGTGTCATATGGCCTCGTCAATATTCATTTGCCAAAACTCAGTTATTTGATTAAATTAAATTTTATATCTTCATTTTGTCATTAACTTTCATATTAATTTCAAAGTTAAATGACTAATGAAAATTCTTTGTTGAGCATACTGAAACACAATGATGAAAGATATCCTAATGATGCCAACTCTTTTGAATACTAATTTAAGTTAGAAAAAGCCAAATCCTTTGAATACTAATTAAAGTTTGAACAAGTGTTTGCAAAAATGGCAATAATGCCATTGTTATGTACATCTGTTCACGAAAATCTCCTGTGTTTGACAATCTTCAAGGACTATGCCATGTTAGTAATCTGGATGTTCTTTGATCCTTTGAGGAAATTTCTATTGAGAAAAGTGATATCCATTGGTTTCCCTTTAATAGTCCATGCATTTGTTGTTTCATGGATACAGTTAAATTTGAATTGAGAAAAAGTGCCAAAACTTGTCCCTTGAAACAGGCTGTTTAATTTGAAGCGCTTAAAAACGTGTGGTGTGCACGTTATTTCACTAAATTTACAATGTAATTAACCAATGCATTGTTCTGTCAAATTGTGTACTTGTGAGGTGTATTCAAAGCTACGTAGATCTTTCAATTGCTCATATGCTTTTCCAGTAAAACACTTCATGATTTCTGTCCAGACAACTTTATGTCCTTTACCAGCTTTACTGTTCAATCTATTGGAACATTTAGATTTATTTCAAACAGCTCTCTCTATTGACAGCTTACGTTGGATTTCCTTCTTTCAAGACATACCAGTCCACTTTAACTATAACTTCAAATGGAAGAATTTTGACTATTTAAGACAAAAAGGACATTAAGCCAACCAGTATTGAGTGTCAAGATATTGGGCGTTTTACAGGTTAATCTGCAGACTGATACCAACACCTGAAGTGAAGAGCCGAATGTTTTGATAATATTGAAAGGCATGTTAATAATCATGGTGTATTACCTTCATGTATAGAGTGGAATTTTTCAGACAAAAAGACCATTTTGGCCAACCAGTTTTGAGCTTGCTCACCCTGAAGGAGGTTCCAGCGATTCGGACATTAGCGATATATCAATTTGTTCTGATTTCTATTGATCTCAATGGCC
>JBCAUG010036465.1:0-10049 GCA_038406175.1 Haplosyllis leylae | reverse complement strand
CTAATTCATGATAATGCAATGGGACAGTCAGAAAGGAACCCCGTCCCTCTGCTGTCCCCTGTCCTTCAGGAAGGACTGGTCAGGAAGGAGGTCCCCCTCTCGTACCAGAGGATCATTCCTGGACACGCGGAATGTAGATGGGGACCATGGTTGGTATGCCTTGTAATGTTATGGTCTGTTTACACTTAACATCTGCGTTTGCGTCAACGTCAATGTTTGCATCAACTTTAACATTGTGTTAATGGTGACGCAACCATTGACACAAAGAATGGGTTTGGACCCATTCTCTGTGTGTACATTTATATCACCCCGCACTCAATACAAACTTGACGCAAACGCAGACGTTAAGTATAAACAGAGCTTTAATGGGAGGCTGTCTTGTTGCACATGCATATATTTCAAGTTAGAGCGGGGATGTAGAATTTCGGTGAACAAGATAGTAAAGTTCTGGGGAATTTACGTTCCAGGTTAATAAAGGATAACAGTGAAAACAAGATATTTAATGGCTGATGTGTCACCTTATTGCTTGGGTCCTCAGAGAACCAGTTTATTGCTATAATATTCGTCTTAAATAGAGGATTTCTGTCCTGTGATAAGTTGCGCTCAGAAAAATAGCTGTCTTGCCTTCAAATAGCTCCCGTTGACTGGTCCAAGGGTAACCTCGATGTATGTGCGGACTTTGGAAGTTCGGCTTGAAAAAATTATCATGCCTGGAAAAAAATATTTCGAAAGGTTTTATGTTGGGGAGCACGGTCCGAGCCACTAGGTGTAACGTTCCTTCACTCTTTTACATTTATCACTTGTATGTGTATACCGTTCTCTACTTCAGAAAAAAGGAAGAGGAATCCAAAAGAAGGCTTTTAGAAAATCCTATCAGAATGAAACAAATCCAGAAGATGGTAGGCAAATTGTTGTACATTCAAATGTAGGCCACAATATAAAATCAACGGAAGAAAATTCTCAAAACTCAAGTAAATGTAATTCTACAAAAATGTATTACATCGCAATGTTCAATTGAATGATGCTGAGTGTAAAAAAAATTGTGTTAAATGCATTATATTTGTTTCAGCTAAAAAAGAAGGAGAAAGAGGAAAGAAAAAAGAAGAGAAAGGAAAAGAAAAGAAGAAAAAAGAGTAAATAAACTATTTTACATTTATTTTAGGGTATATACTGTCTATTATTTGACCAATATTTCCCAAAAACTGCATAAAATGAAGAAATTTTGGCCCCTTGCCCCCGTAGATCCGCCACTGATCAATCATTAGATCTAAACTACAAAAACCCAGAAATTGCTAGTAAAGTTCGGTTTTGGAAAACGTTACATTATTAAATCACTATAAAACAAGAAAGTCCTCCTGCGTGACTGCAAGAGGCGTACCACCCGCTGCATAGCAAGTACTCGCTATTCTTTAATGTCGGGGAGGGGGGGGTACCCCAGTCCTAGCCAGGGGGGCTGGGACTGGTGTACCCCCCTGGGAAGGACTTGGGACCAGAGACCAGGTAAAGAACCTGGGACAGGTGTAATCCCCCCCCCCCGGGTGTGAACTCACAAACAAACTGAAAATATAATCTCCCCTCATACTTCGTATGCGGGCGGTAACAACACCGGCAATGGCAATTACAAGTAGCGAAGAAACACAATAGGGTGTCTGACTGTTCACACTGCTTGACGAAAGTCCAATTGCCATCCTATTTTGTCGAAATATGTAAGGCCGTTTTTCCAAACGATAAGATGACTTTAAAATTACACAATGACGGGCTGTTTCGGGTTCATTTAATTTAAAAATGTGCTGTTCTTTACGTGTTTGAAACATGGCTGTACTGTTTTATTTTCAGAAAAGAGTTCTGATTCGGACAGTAGTTCCGACGATGAACTAGTCAAAAAATATTTGGCAATTGTCAAACAAAAGAAAGAAAAACAACACCAGAAAGGTGGGTTAATCTTCTGATATCAATTAAACTTTCAATATAAGTTACATTTTTATTTGACCAAAACAGGTGAATTTGTGCTAAAACTTTGATTTTTAACCCGAAACGCATTGTGGACTAAACCATGTTGTGTGATTTTTAACCCGAAATGCATTGTGGACTAAACCATGTTGTTTTTCAGACTCTGAACGGAAATCGAACAGGAATAGATCGGAGGAGAGGAGAAAAGGCTCTGGTGGTAAATTTGATCAAAGCAGTCAAAAACGTGAAAGAAACAAAAAGAGGAATGCTACGGACAGTGAAAGTGACGAGCACAGAAAACGTACCAAGGATAAGAGACAACGATATGATTCAAGTAGTGACAATGAAATAGAGAGAACACAACAGAAAAGGCGTGAAAAGCTAAACAAACATAAACAAGTGTCACACACAGAGTCAGAAAGTGATAGCAGCAGTGATTCCTCTGGAAGTGACGACGAGGAAATAAACGCTAGACTGCTCAGCCTTCTAAAACAGAAACGACACGATTCTAGCAGTGAGAATGATGTCGAAGAAGAAAGGAATTACGGACTGCTGGTAACAAGTTGATTTTACTTTGTTGAACAAACAGTTCAACAAGCAAAAAATAATCTTTTCGAAGTCTTGTTGTATACTAGCCACGCCCGTCCTTTGTACAGGTAGTGACGTCACACCCAGTGTGGTCACATTGTGAAACGACAAGTTTACGCAAATTATTTTCGTGTTATCAGAGCTGCATAATATCAACTTGTCAGATAAGTATTACTGACATTACATACCTATGCAATATAACTGAATGTCTTTCTTTACCAGGTAAAAGGAAAACCCATTAAAAGGGAAAAGAAATCTACTTCGCCAAGGGAAAAATTATCTCCCGAGAAATCACGCGCGAAAGGAAAAAACTCCATGTCGCCGCAGAAGCGGAAAAAATCTCGTTCGCCCATCAAGAGGCGGTCACGGTCAAGGTCGCCTGTGAGGCGGCGTTCTAGGTCAAGGTCGCCTGTGCGGCGGTGTTCTAGGTCAAGGTCGCCTATGAGGCGGCGTTCTAGGTCAAGATCTCGTGACAGAAGACGACTGAGATCACCGGAAAGACGATCTCGATCACCCAGAAGATCGCCAAAGAGGTCTTGGTCCAGATCGCCCAAACGCAGGGCAAGATCGAGGTCGAAGTCCAAATCACCACAGAGGAGACCACGGTCGCCGAGAAGGAAATCTCGATCACCCGTGCACAGGCGTAAAAATAGAAGCCGATCTCCGAGAGACTCGAAAAAGTAAGTAAAATTCCTACAAGCAACTTTGAATTGTTTTTGTATTCAAGAAAAAATGTCTAGAGCGGGGGTAATTCCTTTGCAACTGCACATGTAAGCTTGTTCTCTTCATAGCTGTTCCCATAGTACTCTTGGGGAATTTTAACCTTAGAATTAATGAGAAATATTCTATCTTCCTGGTATGAGAGAAATTCGAAGGAAAGTGAACTTGAACGAAAGCGAGCTGAAATGATGGAAAATACAAAATGGCGTCAGGAACAGAGAGAGCAAAATGTGAAAAAATACAAGGAACAAGATGATAAAGAAGATGAAATGTTGAAGAAAATGCAGCAAGAGAAAGACGGAGAAGCTTTCTTGAAGTAATACTCTTTTTCGTTATTTTAAATAAGTCGAATGCCTAAATGAAATATCCAGTCGTGGTTCTTTGCAGTTGCTGTGCTTTCTATATAACCCCAGATGTGGCAACCTGTAGAGGCTCAAGATTAACATTGTTTGGTGTATCGATGTCGATCAAAAATTCAAAGTAATAATTAAATTTGATAGCAGAAACCGAATGTTGATCAAATAACACTGTCGCTAGAACTGAGAATTAGGGCCCATTTACAGCAAACGTCAGCGTCAATGCAGAGTCAATGCTGCCATGACACTTGCGACATAGCTCTCAATGAAATCAATGGAAACAAATAGAGTCACTCCAGAATGGGGTTGCAACCCATTTGGAGCGACTCCATTGATTTCAATGAGAGCTATGTCGCAAGTGTCATCGTAGCATTGACGCTACATTGATGCTGACGTTTGATGTAACATGGACGTATTTTATTATCTATGCTGTGTCATCTGTTTCAGTTCAATGATGGCCGATCACGCATCTCAAAGTTCTGTCGAAGACCGGATAAAAAGAAACATCAACAAGGTACAGAGGACAAAAGCAGCCATGGAAAAAGCATTTCGGAAATAGGACCAATTAAGCATAAACTGACGACGCAAATATCATTGAATACATTTACGTACGAAAATTTATAATTGGTCATTTTGTACAAAGTAATATTTTATAAATAAATATCAAGACAAACTATTGCTGACCATTGTATTTTATTCTCGGAAGACTTATTTCAAAGGTCTTGACGACCTTCAGTCACAACAAGAAGTTTGGCACTTTACAAGAAATAGTGTTGCACTTTGAGGTTTTCTTGCAGTTCTTTGCTTGCCAGTGTCTGTACAGTACCATTTAAATCCACAATCCTGACCAATAAGATGTCAGGGTTGTAAGTGTGAACGCCTCTCTGGTTATTCTTGGTGTATTAACACTGTCTGTCTCTGGGACATCGGAACTGGGACCAGAAAAAATGGGTTGTATGATATCATCCAGAAGGTTTCACATTACACAGGGACCAGGACCCATTGTTTCCTATTGTGCTGGTCTGGTTCCAGTCCCAGAGTAAGAAAGTGTGATTAAACCATCAGTGTGGAATACTGTTGCCACCAGGTTGTAACGATTTTGATCACTTCAGCATCACGTCAAAATAAAACTTTCACGTCGTTCACCCATCCGTACTGTGCCAACCACCGGCACTTTCTAAAGTCCGCAGCTTGGTGTACGGTGTTTTACTTGTTTCTGTTTTGAGCGCCGGTTTTTCAGCCTGTTCATCTCCATCCTCCGTCTGTTCAGTCTTTTTACCGAAGTCTTTGAGATATGCAGCAAATGGATCGGCATCTAGTGTCAGTTCGTTCTGAACATTTTCATCAAATTCTGCACCGACTGTCCAGAGTGACTCCAGATCATATTTTTGGCGTTCTGCAGGCATGAATATGTGAAGGGCTATGTTTCCTGTAAAAAAAAGTAAGGCGATTAAATTTAGTTTTGAAAATATGTACTGAACAAGAAAGTCTTCCTGCGTGAACGCAAGAGGCATACCGCCCGCCGCATAGCAAGTGTTCGCTATGTTGTCCTATCATGGGGGGGGGGGGGGTACTCAGCCGGGTACCCCACCCCCTGAACTGTGGAACTGAGTACCCCCCCCCCCCTTGTGGACAGACTGAAAACATTACCTTCCCCATCCTTCGGATGCGGGCGGTAATCAGGAATCTTGATTTGTATCAATATTTTCCCGTTTCCCATCAGGGTTGGCACAATCGAATTTGATATTCGCTAACATAACCAGCGAACTACTCTTTGTAGATAAATCCGAACAATTTGAAGAATGAAGCCACTTTTTGGTGCAACTATTGTCAAAGCCAAATGAAACAGATTCCATTTATTTTACAGCTCCCCAAGAGTCTCATGGACGAAATTGTAACCGGTCAAAGGGGGTGCTACTGATGTCGATACTGAAACACATACCCAGATCCATGGCAAGCCATTCCGAACGGTGTTCTCTGCCTTCTATCTTTACCGATGCTGGGTCTCTCTTGGAAGACTTCTGCTTGTACTAAAAATATTTTAATATGCTTAGATGTTTCAAAAGTTATCGCATAAAGTAGTCTTCGATTTTCTTTGGAATGTGTATGTTCCAATTCTAAGGCGGTAACTGTAGCAACATGACCGCTAACTCTCAGGAGCACAGTTGGGTGAACCGGTGGAGCTCCGCCGGTTCAGAACGAACACAGCCCAACTCCGGTCCACACCGACAGTTCCTCTACCACAGCTGTAATGCCAAGATACCATCACACAGGGTAAACCAGCTGACTGAACTGTGGAACCAAACACTGTACACTAGATACCATCACACAGGGTAAATCAGCTGACTGAACTGTGGAACCAATCCCTGTACATTAGATACCATCACACAGGGAAAATCAGCTGACTGAACTGTGGAACCAATCCCTGTACATTAGATACCATCACACAGGGTAAATCAGCTGACTGAACCATGGAACCAAACCCTGTACATTAGATACTGTCACACAGGGTAAACCAGCTGACTGAACCATGGAACTAAATCCTGTACATTAGATACCATCACACAGGGTAAATCAGCTGACTGAACTGTGGAACCAATCCCTGTACATTAGATACCATCAAACAGGGTAAACCAGCTGACTGAACCATGGAACCAAACCCTGTACATTAGATAACATCAAACAGGGTAAACCAGCTGACTGAACTGTGGAACCAATCCCTGTACATTAGATACCATCACACAGGGTAAACCAGCTGACTGAACTGTGGAACCAAACCCTGTACATTAGATACCATCACACAGGGTAAACCAGCTGACTGAACTGTGGAACCAATCCCTGTACACTAGATACCAGCACACAGGGTAAACCAGCTGACTGAACTGTGGAACCAAACCCTGTACATTAGATACCGTCACACAGGGTAAACCAGCTGACTGAACTGTGGAACCAATCCCTGTACATTAGATACCATTACACAGGGTAAACCAGCTGACAGAACCATGGAACCAAACCCTGTACATTACATACTGTCACACAGGGTAAACCAGCTGACTGAACTGTGGAACCAAACCCTGTACACTAGATACCATCACACAGGGTAAACTAGCTGAGTGAACCATGGAACCAAACCCTGTACACTGGATACTATCACACAGGGTAAACCAGCTGACTGAACCATGGAACCAAACCCTGTACATGAGATACCATCACACAGGGTAAACCAACTGACTGAACCATGGAACCAAAGCCAGTGCATTAGATACCATTACACAGGGTAAACCAGCTGACTGAACCGTGGAACCAAAGCCTGTACGTTAGATACCATTACACAGGGTAAACTAGCTGACTGAACCGTGGTACGTATTTTACAACGTGAATTGGCAGCCTATGTTCCCCCTGCTGACGCATAAGCGCTCTGGGCAAATTATGAGCTTTCTCCAAACTGTTCTTGCATCATGCATAATCTTGGACTAATGACTGACCAGACCATTTTACAAAAAGAATTAACCGGCTTGAAATTGCATATTCTGTGATAAATAGTGATTCTACTGACGTTCACCCCAACATTTCATTCACTTAAAATTTTGAATTTTGTAATTGTTTACAGCCACCAATTGTACGTTTTCGATTTTGTTATCATTGGGTGTAGGCAAAGAAGGAGTGGATTTTATTTCTATTTTGTACAAATAATAAGACCCCATTGGCTCACTTCAAACCATCAACTACACTGGGTCCCGCTTATAACGAGTTTGGTTACAATGAGCACCCGGCTATAACGAGCAGATTTCTTTGCACCATACTTATTGACAGCAATGTTAAAAAGTTCGGTTAGAACGAGCACCCACCTACAAGGAGCAGTTTCTTTTGCATCGTTTTACTCGTTGTAAGTGGGACCCAGTGTAATTACAAATCTAGTCCATTCCAGACACGTACAAACCACTTAACAGCTGCTCCAATAGCCTGGCAATGTCTTATGGATCTAGCAGTGACGATAACCATGTGATCGACGTACTGCAGCTCTGCGGGAACTTTGATGACGCATAATTCTTGAGCGTTTTCGTGCTGAAGCAATTCCACGATCTGCGGCAAGTCAAATACGCCAGTCGATCCCCCTGGTGGTAAACGTAGAAATAGTTTTGATCAATACTCAATCAGTTTGACCAAGCGATAAAGCGCGTTCATGTGTCCTTGTATTCAAACACAGAAAGGAAAAATATATCCATGTACAAAATTGTGTTCCTGTGCTATTTGTTACTGAAATTTTGAATTGCATGGAAAGAGCTACTGGGAGGGTGAGAACTTACTTTACAAGTTTGTAGACTTACGTTCTAAACTAATAGGCAGCTGTACCTCCTCTACCGCCTCCTCAATTTCCTGATAGTTCTCGTCTAATTCTTCGTAATCGTACACCATGTCATCCTGAAAAACAAGACACATCAATATCAGTGCACTGTACAACACCAAATATAAACGAAAACGTATTTTGTGGGAACCTGCTTGCAATGACCTATTATTCTGAATTCTCCAAAAAAAAAAAATCCCAGTTAATTATTCTGCATAGTACCCACCCAATAACTACCCAAAATAAGTGCACCATATGATCGTTCACTGGCCGGGGGGGGGAGGAATGGGTACCCCGGTCCTGACTTGGGTAATACATACGGAATAAACTGACTGCTAACCCAGCTATATCTCGTAAAGACTTGTTCACATGTAACGTTTGTGTCAATGTGGACGTCAACATTTGCATAAACATTGTGTTTGGGTACGCAAGCACAAACGCACAGAATGGGTGCAGGTTTATTCTCTGCATTTGCGTTTGCGTCACCATTGACTCAATGCAAAACTTGATGCAAACACAAGACGAAAACGTTGACGTTAACATTAAGTGTGAAGAGACCTTAATGATGTTAGTTCTTAACCATTACAACCCTTTCAATGCACCCTGGAAAAAGGATACAAATGTATATAATTCCCAAATAGTTTCACCTGCATGATGATATATTCGGACTTCTCTCTGACACTTGGACTCGACGATTGCTCCTTTTTGTCTACTTCCCCGTCTGAATCACTGCTTTCAGAGCCACTACTTTCAGAATCACTTTCAGAACTGCTGGTAGCATATGAATTCGCACTTGTTTGGCTAGAATCTGGAATGCAAACAAAATGCAAAAATCAGGAATGTCATTAGCACTGGACGGTTGGTCCGTGACCACCTGATTTCACCTCAGTAATTCGCGTGTTAAACTGTTTTTGGAACAGATGAATATCTAACCTATTTCCTGGTCCACATCGAAGTCTTCATGTATCTGCTTCATGAACGACTTGATTTCTGGATCATCTTTAAACATGTGTTTGCTCTCATCTGGTGGAGGCGAAGTTGACAGCGAACACACCATTGTCTTTAAATTTGGCGACAGTCTTATCTGATGTCGCCAGTGCAACGTTTGCTGGTAGGTCCACTTCCACTCCCTCACACAGCCTTTTACACTTTTATTGTGAAACAGTCTAATTCCTCGGCGTAAACTTGCAGTACTCCGACATTTTTGACAGAATGGAAATGCACCAAGAACGGAGAGCTTTAAGTTGTTTGCGGATCCTACGAGTATCCTACTCATGTTGTCTACAAAAAACAAAACGTACTGGTGGTTACGAATTGTCCATATCTTGTGCAGCCGTAATGGCAGTTTAAAAGTACTTTTCATTGTTAACGTACACGCGGCAAAGACAAAACAAAACACTTGTGAATGTGATATTTAAAAAAAAAGCACGTTGGCACGAAAGATATTCGTAAACAAATTGAAGTAACAAGAAAGTCCTGCTGTGTGACAGCAGGAGCCGAACGGCCCGCTGCATAACAAGTAATTGCTCTTCTGTTCTGTTGGGGGGGGGAGGGTAATCCCAGCTAGGAGGGGGTTACCCCAATCCCAGCAGGATGGGGTACCCCTGTCCCAGTTGGGTACCCCACCCCCCCGCCAATCAAAAGGACCTGGGACCAGAGAAAGAACCTGGGACTGGGGTACCCCAACCCGGGAAAGGACCTGGGACCAGGGAAAGAACCTGAGACTTGGGTATCTCCCCCCCCCCCAACGAACAGACACATCTGTGAAAACAGAACCTTATGCGTTAGCCATTGCCAGATTCGATTCACAAAATATGTAACAACAATTTGTCACAACAATTTAGAGCAAAATAAGCTGCATTTCATGTGTTTTTAGTTATTTGAATCATGGTATACTGTGCAAATGTATATGAAATGCTGTTAGATTTTCCTCTGATGCATTATGCCGGTGACAATAAACAGTAATTATAATTCACTAGCGGATCCAGGGGGGCCCCGGGCCCCCCGACCCCTAGATTTGGAGGCCCCAGTATACAGTTTAAGAGCTAAACTATGAATTTTAGGGCCCTAAATTTATATTTTTTCCCAAA
>JBCAUG010036454.1:0-10049 GCA_038406175.1 Haplosyllis leylae | reverse complement strand
GACAAAAGATCTTGAATAGATTCAGGTGACATATATTAAGTCTGAGAATCACCTTGATCTTGCCATTCAGTAACTCAATTGCCTCCCCTCGAGTCGACAATTAAGTTACTGAATGACGTGATCTCGGTGATTCTCTCTCACTTAGCTCCTAAAAGAACAAACTTGCTCGTTAGGAATCCATTGTACATGCGCAGAATCTAACTCTTTATGTCAGAGCGCGGAGTGTTTCTCCACTTTGATATTCTTCTTGTTTCATGTCAAGTACGTGTCATATTAAATAAGATACAGAAACCAGCCTGAGACGAGACTCACACGGTGATAACACTGGGACCGGAAACAACAAACACAAGCTCTGTTCACGTAAGAAATTTTCCTTTTTCATCTTGGTTTCTTCAAGTTAAGTTTTGTTAATGTTATATTAATATGGTAAAATTTTAAGTTGGATCTGGAAGAATGCTAAACATTCTAAACTCATTTGTGTGTCAGATATTGCTTTTATAATTGAACAATATTCACTACTGTTTTGGATAATCAATGTCAGTTACGGATTCAGGATTCACAAGATGGGGGCGCCAACATCAAAGGTGGGGACACCAATCTAATATTTTGGCCAATTTTCCTTGAAAACTGCATGAAAATGACACAAATTAACCTCCATACCTGGCACCTTCCCCTTGGATCTGCCACTGATTGCAATAGTCAGACAGACGAAACAATGAAAGTAAAGATTTTGGGGACCTGAATAGTGACGGAGTATAATTCAGATTCTTCTTCTTTAGTTTTGTTGTGGCGTTATTTAGAACATGACAAAAGATGTGACAACCTCAAAGCTCAGGTTGATAAAAAATGGACCAATCTCTTTGTTCTTAAAAGTTTAAAAACAGGTTACGTCTTCTAAAATATGGCCCAACGTCGTTTCATTATCTTGGCGTTACGTCTTTTTACGTCACTAACCACGTGCTTAATGCCCAATAATTCTGAAGTTAAATTTACTATTTCCAAACAATCGTCCAATAGCAATTTCAATCATTTCACGTTCCCAACAATATGTGTTCCCGCTACACAACAGACAATTTTCCGGAAGTAATTTTTTGGTACCATTCATCCGAACTTTTTTGGGTTTTTTTCCATTCATTCTCAACCAAAACAAGTGGTTTGTGGTATCGTGATACTTTGTCCTTTGACAATTGCGATACAGCAATAATTGATGAGAGGTCTTGAGTCACTATGGTTTATATTATGTCTCACTGGTCCATATTTTATCAAGAAATGTGATAACAGATGGAAGGTTCGAAGGGTACATTCAGCTACAAAGCACTAATTGGTGTTTTCTGAAATACAATTTCATATGTCGTTTTAAGATGTGTTTTTTTTTCAGACGGCATGGTGTCATACACCATGTAGTCAATCGTGTTTTTCCTATTTTGGTTTTGGATCTTGCCGAATTAGATGAAATAGACTAATTCATCTAATTGCATATGGATACTAGAATTGACTATTCATGGATAGGTGAACCCTTCATTTTCATTATCCATGGAGCAGTTCACTATTGATGGATAATGTAGCATTATACATGGATAGTGCAAAATGAAAGAGCACTCTCCATGGATGGTGAAAAATGAATTTGCACTATCCATAGATACCTAAATACATTATGTGTGGACAGATTACTATTCATAGATAGCTGACTATATTATGTGTGGACAAATTTCTATTCATAGATAATAGATTGCAGTATCCACGAAGCACTTGTCTAATTCAACTAATTAGATAAATTCACCTAATTTCAAACCAAAATAGAAAAAAAACAGCATTGACAGCAAAGGGAAACACATAACCACACGCACAGAATCTTCTAATTTTTGATACATAGATTCTTATTAAGATGAATTTAGCCGTGTTGTATTTCCATCCCAATGCTTAATATAGTAATGACAAGTCCTGAAGGTATCTCATAGGTCAGAATTGTCTCCAAATTTCCCATATTGTTAGGTCTTGTTGTCTAGGAAATGCAATCACAAGAAAACGCGTTTGTTATTATTTACAAGAATAGATCTGTCCCTTTCTAAATTGATTAATTGAATTTGACTGGTCAGAAAAGGAGTCTGTTTTTGCGTTCCAGTTTTTCCTTATGAAGATGCATTCTGTAGAATTCTATAGAATATAATAAATCACTGAAGCATGAATTGGGATCCATAAATGTTCTCTCTGTTACCCGTGTCTCTGTGGCACTCTGCTAGCACCTCTGACTCTTAAGCAAGAGGTAGTGGGTTTGAATACCATTTTTTACAAATTTTTAAAAATATTCTGTAGAATTCTACAGAGTCTCATACGGAAAAACTCGATTGTAATATAGGAAATGATGATTATCAACTTCCTCGTGTATGACTATTAATCATGTCATCCCACGATGAGTTACTTCAGAACTTCAAAAAAAAAAAGAAAATTTTATACAAATCATCCCAATTGATAAAAGGAGATGAGATAACCCATAGAATTTACAATTGTTCTGGTTACTGGACGAGAAACCAACAGTTTCCAAATTACGGAAGGACATGTGTACAATTCTTTTCGATGTATGTTGACGCGGACACTTTTTAAACTAATTTCTTCCTAATTCGGCAAAAAAGTTCCAAAAATAGATAAAAATTGTCAATGCTTTTGAAACAAAAAATTATCATGATTTTTTTCTGCAGTCAGTGATATCATTGTATTGTACTTGTAGTTAGCATTAACATTAAGAGTCAGATAACACAAGGAAGTCCATTTTCCTTCACACGGAAGTTGTGGAAATCACTAAAGTTCGGACATTGGAGTCACACTCTCGGAAACTTGTGGCTACTTGAACGACAGTGAAAAAAAAGTTGTCCTTGTCGCCTTATTGACAATGATCAAAGTCCAAGGTACCTGCTGAACCCTACCGTAGTCACTTAAGTACATTAATGAAAGATATTGGTGAAATGTTGACATTACTTCCTCAAGATCAGCTGTGATTTGAGTGCAAACGAATAATTTTGGTTTTTATTTAATGATTCGCTGTAGTTTTGGCGCAATCCAACTTTAAAAAAAATACATATTTGAAAATTCAATAGTTTTGAACATTTTTATTTGTATCTGAATTAGAGATGCCCATCTCACTTGGATAGTTAGTTCGAACAGAAAATTACACAAATTACCTGAAAACACAGCATTTTACAACTTATCAAGAAACTATTATTTCTGCATGTTGCCATGGTAATTACTTGGAAAAGATAACTGCATGGTCCTTTTTGCACTTTTTAACATTTATTTCAAGGAAAAAAAGTGTGTAAATAACACATGCTATTAGTGATATACATAAGTTGTCCATTTGAAGAAGAAACAATGTAGTCTAACTCTCAAATTGGAGGAGTTCATAAATCAAAGAATAACAGTACTCATAGGACGACGGTAAGGTTCACCAAGTACCGTGGACTTTGATCTTTTTTTTCCGTAATTATACAATGTTGCCAGATTTGACAGATCCGATATTTTCCTGTTTCAGTTTAAGTCTTGTTTTCTTAAACATATCGTGACATGTCAATTCTTTCATTAATTTGAAGTTGAGTGGCATGTCCAAGCAAATTTATCAGTGACTATAACAATTTTGACATAGGAAAAAGGGAAAGAGCTAATTGCCAGATTTGTCAACTTTGTGTTGCTTGTAATTTGGGAAAAGATCGAATGTTAGAAAATATCAAGAAGTGAAGGATTTCACTTTGGTGGCTCGTTACACACGTGAATAGCTCCCAAACGTGAATGTCCCCTCCACACGTGAATAGCTCAAACACATGAATGCCTCCTCCACACGTGAATAGCTCCCACATGTGAATGTCCCCTCCACATGTGAATGCATCTCCACACATGAATAGCTCCCACATATGAATGTCCCCTCCACACGTGAATGCCTCCTCCACATGTGAATAGCTCTCACACCTGAATGTCCCCTCCACACATGAATGCCTCCTCCACATGTGAGTAAGTCCCACATGTGAATGCCCCCTCTACACATGAATAGCTCCCACACGTGAATGTCCCCTCACCATGTGAATGCCTCCTCCACATGTGGGTAAGTCCCACACATGAATGCCCCCTCCACGTGTGAATAGCTCCCACACGTGAATGTCCCCTCCACATGTGAATAGCTCCCACACATGAATGTAAGTGACTCACGTGTATGCGCACAGCTCCCCACCGCTTTCCAAAAAAAGTGACCAAAAACAGCCCGTCAACCACATAGGTAGCTCTATGAGCCACCAATAAGCAGGTTCGAAATAGCCATATATCTTCGTCACCATAGATTTTCTTCTTTAATTCGTCATTTTCTGCCAAATGATAGCAGCATTCTGCCAGGATTGTCATTCAATGTTTGTGGCCCATTGCATGTCAATGCTGACTTGATTTTGCCAGGATTTGGCAGAAAATGATGAATTATAGAAAAACTGAATAGCTTTATCATATATATGAAAGATGCCACCGGACAATCCTCATGCAATCAAATGAAATTATTCAACTTTCTTGAACGTGTTTATAAAGATATGCTGAGTGGAAAGAGGAACATTATTTGCAACAACAAAAATAGAAGATTTCCCATCAGATTATGTAGATAAAGACAAGAGCGTGTAGTACTTGAATAAGATGTGCTTTAAAACAAGAGCTTAAGTGTTGAAAGTTGAAAATAAAATGAGCTATGAACCTTGGACATGTCAACATTATGTGTTGTTTATGGACGATTTACAAGAAAGGACTGGCTAACCTGACAACACAACAAGTAGTAATTATAGTGCAATGCAATTGAGGAAGAGTGGTTATTCGGACATTTTGCTTTCAAGTATTTACATTCCCACACCAGAGTGGTTTACGAATTACCCAATGACCTTTCTCATCCCAAATTTTGAACAATTCTGTAATTTCCCTGTAACTTGAAATTTGAAAGGAAAATGTATTGGTTCGTGTTTGATGCGGTTAAATATGGCTAAAAACTGCACTACAATCCAATAAATATTTAAGAACTGATTAATTAAACTTCCCAGAAGTATTCTGGAGTAAGAAATCTTGACCAGTAAAAAAATTAGAATTAAAAATGGATGTTTGTGTTTATTATGTGATTGGAAGTTTACATTGAAGAGCAAAAGAAAACATTCACCTAAAACTGATCTCTTGATTCTACATGTTCTAGAAATGATCATTCGAGTTTTCGCATAATTATTTCATCGAATTCGATGAATTCATTGAATTTGATTCATAGTGATGTGTCTATGAATTAAGCAGGTCACCATAAAATAAGGTGCAATGTGCTCCCCATAAATAGACTGAAATTTTGACATGGTATTTGCAAATGACAGACTATATATAATAATGCACTGAAAAATAGGAAACATAGAAAGTAAGCAACAATCAAGACTAAATGTTATCTTCTTTACATAAAGACTGTTACTAAATTTAGGTGACCTTCTTTCAGTGATATCACCTAATTTCAAATTCATGGAATTCAATGACAATTACGGAAAAACTTGATCGTCCAAAATGTAACGTAGTACATGAAACAAAGTTCACTTCAGAAATTGCCTACAAAAAACATACCTGACACAGTCCGTAGAGCTTTAGAGTGGTGATCAAGAGGTCCTGCGTTCAATTCCCACTGGAGATAACTTCATGGCTGAATTTATTTTGCTCTTCCTTAGATAAGCTTTGGTTAGAAACTTTATCAACTTTGTAAAATTTAGGGAAAACTCGAATAAAATGGATTGTCCTGAAGATAG
This sequence comes from Haplosyllis leylae, assembly GCA_038406175.1. Classification (NCBI taxonomy): domain Eukaryota; kingdom Metazoa; phylum Annelida; class Polychaeta; order Phyllodocida; family Syllidae; genus Haplosyllis; species Haplosyllis leylae. The sequence continues at coordinate 4,269 of JBCAUG010036454.1, read as the reverse complement.
ATCGACCCATTACCATTTGTGATATATTCGCCACTGTAGAATTCATTCTAAAAGGAAGGGAGGAATGACATATTACTGAGCACCAGAAATAGGATAAAATAATAATCATTCACATCCACAACATTTTTACAGTTTGTCCAACGCATGACGTCACAATGGGGAGTCCAGAAAAGTACGTGTGCACCCTGGATGAGGCCAGTCTGAAGAAAGCTCGACAAGAATTGAACGAAGATCCAGCAGACAGAATGAATGTCGTGGAAGCTTTCAGGAAACTGATTCAGACCAGAGCCCCTCATATAGTGTGCAGTATGGGTGAGTAACCAGCTAGTACGAGACGAAAAGAAGTATGCAAGCACCCTGCAACCTAGAGGCAAAGAAATAAATAATAGACAAAATTACCTGAATGGAATTTTAATTTTTGTTTCTTTCAATGTAAATGTCTTTCAATGCTTCGAGAAAATATGAAGGTTTGATTTCAGTTCACCTTCCTTAGACTCCAAACTGTAGAAAATCTAGTAAGGAGGTCACATGACATTAATTCGTATTCCATTTGTCGCTGTTAGCAGCAACAAGTACAATACTTGGCATTTCCGTGTACTTTCTTTCTGTGTTACCTTGATATGGTTTCTGAGCAAATTTTTAAATCCACAAACATCATGCATGCATCATAATAGTGTACTGATACCTAGTGCATACGCTGCTTATCAATTCAAAGTACACTATGTGTTATTACCGCCCGCGTGCGAAGTACGACGGAAGGTTATATTTTCACTTTGTCTGTCTGTCCACCTCTGTGGCCTTATTGCTACTCACTCAGAATTGCCAGGTGCCAGGGTGGCCTTTTTGCTACTCGCTCAGATTTGTCAAGCGGGCTGTATGCCTCTGGCGTTTTCACGCAGGAGGATTTTGATGTGTTATCTAACATGATATTACACACTGTTTTCAGGTAGCTTCTGTATTTTAAAAAACTGACTGAGAGGCTTTTTTGGACAACATTGTCAGTAGTGATAAAATGACTGAAGTAGTTGCCCTTTGAACTAGTTTCTGTTCTGTGAATACATTGAATGATCCTGCATTATTCCAGATGCGTCGTTTCTCCTACGATTTCTCAGAGTGGCGAAGTTCAGTCAACTTGAGGCCTTGAAGAGACTGGAGAAATACCTCAAACTACTAGACAACATGTCACACTTAATCAAAGATATAGATCTGAGCAACCCGAGAGTACAGGCCTTTTTGGATACTGGGTGGGTGTACAGATTTGTATATATTGTACATTTGTTTGAAAGTGGTCTACTCTAATTAAGATTAACTGGTAGTCATGAGGATCTGCTAAACTATTAGGATTCCAAATGATCATATTTTACCCCCAGGTATGTGGTACCACTTGGATTCAACGACCAAGGCCAGAAGGTGCTTCTCCTGAATTTTGGTAAGTTTCAAAACTTGCATCCAAATCGGTGGAAGAAAAAGAATAAATAGAAACCAAATAGTTTTTTCAAGGAAGATTTTGCGGAAACAGGCAAAACAGAATACTATCTCAATTTCAATCTTTGCAAGCACGACCTTCTCAATTTTAACATCATTTTCATAAACTTTAACATGATCCCGTGCAGTTCGGAAAGTCTATATCCTGTGGTATCCACATAAAAAACGTTCATATCTTCGTTCTTGTTTCCTTTATCAACTATTCCTGTGATGGACCACCCACTCTCGACTCAAATCTCAGTCATCGAAAATGTTAAAAGAAAAAAAGTCTGTTACATAGTAATTAATAAATACAGATAACAAAAAGGATACGTCCCATACACAACTCATAATCTCTCAAATTGAAGCACAAAATTGACAGATACATCAGATTTTTCAACATTGTCAATGTTGTATTATTTACGAAAATCTCGTCTGTTGATATAACTTCCTGCTTCATCAAGTTCTATTGGTCGCATTGTTCCTCGTGTTCCAGGTTCGTTTGACCCGAAGAGTAAGGCGTACGACAAGAAGGACATCTTCCAGGCGTTGTTCGGCGTCTTCATTAAAGAGACGGCGTGTGAACGTAGCATCGTCAACGGTTTCACCGGCATGATGGATCTGACGACTTTCACCCTCAAACACAACTCTATCTGGAGCATGGACGATCTCAAGCGTACCGGAGACATGATGAACGTAAGCCTTTATTACTTAAAATGTTCAGCAGGTGTAGCACCAGAATCAAATCTGAGGATGGTAGACAGGAAGGGGACCCCTGGACAGGACAGGGCAGTACGCAGGAGGACCTCCTTGTTTCAATGTTAACTTTTACGGCCTTTCGATAAGCTCCAAAACTGTTCAAGAGTGGGAATTTGAGGGTTAACGATAAGACTGGGTTATTTATTCCTCTTATTTCTTGGTTTATTGTACTGTTTCCGGCAATATCACGTTATTCTGTATAGTTCTTGGTTTGTTTCAGGGAGGGTTTCCGGCAAGATTCGCGGGGTTCTACTACTACAACCACGGTCCAGTCTTTGAGGCCATCTTCAATGTGTTCGCTCCTCTGGTCAAGAATAAAGTGCGAGACAGGGTGAGTTTTATATTATGAGAAACACTGCCTTGCCTTTACTAAAACAACAAACGTTAACTTTGATTAGAAATGACAAAAGATCTGATAGGTTTAAGAGGACAGAATTATATTTCAGTTTTATCTAATGACTTTCACTGAATTCCCTTAATTCTGTGAATCAAGACAAAATCTAAAGTAGCACGGTTACTAGAGACACCCCTTATCTGACAACAGATACATTTCAAAACTAATGGTAAAAAGATATTTCCATTACTCTCTCTGGGATGGTATCTATTCATTGTGGTAAGTAACAATGGATACCAGGAGGTAGTATCAGAAATGCACTTTCTATCACTATGAATGGTAATAAATCTGTTGCTAGCTGGGTATTACTTCTGGTAATCACACCATATTTGGGCTTTGTCATGATTCAATTAATTCAATGAAATTAATTTAGGGAAAACCTCGTTGCATTGTTTTCAATCATTCAAAGTTGAAATTGGAGGCAACGTCAACTTGATGACATTTCCCTGTATGTTGTATTGTAGTTGTTCCTGTGCGGCAGTAACCTGGAAGCAATTTACGACAAGAAAATTCCTATGCGGTTATTACCAACGGAATATCTACCGGACGATTACACCGGCCCGAATAACGGTTCCATCAGAGATCTCATCAGTTAGTTCATTTCCTTTGTTTAACAATCGGGATTTTCACGGGCAAATCTGACAGAAATTAAAAGCAATTCTCAGGAATAATTACGGACCGGGTAGTAGTACGGCGGTAAGGTACTGTTTTCAAAGGTGTTTGTCTGTTAACAAGGAGAGGACACCCGAGCCAGGTTCAGCTGGGGTGGGGTACCCAGGGGGGGTACCCGAGGTGATTTTTTTTTTAAATTTTTTTTTAAAATTTTTTTTTAAAATTTTTTGGAGGACATAAGTCCCCAGGGATAGGTTTGCTATGTAAGGGTTATTTAATATTTCCAGTATCTGCTAGATTGTGGGTACATTGTCAAATTATTAACACAAACAACGGCGAGGAGTAGAAATCCAGTTAAATATCTGTCTAATCGGACAGATTTGTGAGACATGTGTATCGTGAAAAACTAGTATGCACTATACATGTCGCCTTCATACTTTAGGCAGAAGTTTTGTAACAAATTAATCAAAATCAACAACTACGAAAACCGTTTGACGTAAACTTTCATTTCCAGTTGCATGCAATCGAGGTTTTCACAAACTCTCTGAAATACAAGAATGCCAATATTGCCATTTGTGTTTTAGCTGTATCATTTTAAATTTACAGGACCACCAAAGCATCAAACCTTGAAATGTAATCCTCTTGTACCCAGCGATACCTAATTCTGTATTTGCAAATACAATATGATCAGAATAAAGAAGGAAACTGCAAACACAAATGGCAATAATGCCACTATCGCCATTGTTGTCAATGCTGTGTCATTTGTGAAAACCTCGTGTGCTTAAAATAGAAGGTGACCTGTAATTTGGAATCAAACTCGTAAGAAGCACTTTAAAAACCCAGTGTTGCATAACGCGTTGTAAAAGCGTAAGAAAAGATGGGTACAGGTTGGGCACGGTTAATTTGAACACGGTTAATAGGAAGTTCCACTTAATTCAAAGTTTTTTACTACATACTCTCTTTTCATTTAATGTTAAAATGCACTGTTAATTCGAATTCCACTTATTTCGAAGGAAAACCTTGCTGACGAATCAGTTCGA
>JBCAUG010036453.1:0-24203 GCA_038406175.1 Haplosyllis leylae | reverse complement strand
CCCCTGTGAACTGACAAACAAACTGAAACTGTTACCTTCCCCCATCCTTCGGATGCGGGCGGTAATAAATTATTTCGAAGTAGATCTGTATAACATTCATCCATGAGGATTACAAGGTTATTAGATTTTGTTATGCCAAAGGAAACTATGGAGATTTCGAAAGACTATGTTTCATGTTAAACTTTGAGTAAATATTTGAAGACAATCTACACTGGATTGACAAACCAATCGTTGTACTATGCATTAGAACTGCGTCTTTCTGTGGTCATTAAAATGCCTTACATAAACATTTACACTAATTCAAACTTCGGAATTTGACAAATTGCAAAGCTGTCTACCTGAAGTAGTACGCATTGTGTGAGATCTGCAGAAGCAACGTAACCAATGTCACATTTGCAGGTTTCGTTACAGCAGATACTGTTCGTCACTGCTGCGGAACAGTGTGAATCTTCACTACAGGTGGAATCATCAATCTTCCTCTTCGTACATGTTGTTGAGTTATCAGTATTGTGCCCCGGCTAAAATGGAAAACAAAATATAGATATAAATGAAACAAAAAATGCGATTATGCATTGCGAACAATGCAATTTATTTTTGTCAAGGTTTAATCTAACCGAAGTTGCCAATCAGAATTTAGCTCATTTTGTGAGTGAAATCGATTAGTTTGAAGAAAAAAATCGTCAGTTGAATTCAAACGAAAAAATAATTTACCTGACAGGTGCACATCAGTGTTGTTTTGTCACATTCAGAATTGGTTATTGCGTCTGAACAGAGAGAGCCCCCAGCCTCGCATGTTGTCCCTCCAACTTCAATCAGATCACATGTTGTCCCTCCACCATTTGACTAAAAATGTTAAAGTTTCAATACTAAAACATGTTGATGGTCAAAGGCCCTATTTCTTGAAGATAACACGTACCAGTAACGTGAAATAAATAATGTTAATAATTTTGATTTTTATTAATAACAAAATGTTTCAAAATATTCCAAATATTCTGGAAAACTGTTTTTACAATTAAAATTGCAGCAAACATTCTACCTTGTATTCGATTTCGCACTGGCAGGAGTTCGTGGCGTTATTGCACTGTGAGTTGGCCACCGCTGTGCTGCACTGTAACGTTGTCTCACAGGGATCTTCGATGGTCAACAAGTTACACTCCGTTTTGTTACTGGTGGCCTGATCGGTAAAAGAGAACACTTGTTTATGCTAAGTCCAAATAATACGAAATTATGCCAATTTTCTGGTGTTTTGATTCCTACAGGGAACTAATTTTAGATTTCTCAATTTATAAATTATCCTTTTCAAAAGAGCATAGGTCTGTGTCTATTTTGACTGCAGTAATACGGTGTAGTATGAGTTTGTACTTGATATTTATCTTTCAATCAGATCTATAAACTGATAACAGGCAATTTTTATGGAAATATTTAGTATTAGTATGTCGCTAATTCCAAGACAGAAATAACTACTTAAAAGTTCATGTGTAACTCAGATGAAATCAAAGTTGACATAGATCTATTGTTACCTTGAATCCAGTATCACAAGCACACTTGTTGTTGACACAGGTTGAGTTTCCGACGGCATCAGCGCAATCCGTCACCATAGTACAGTTGTCCTCCACTGTTCGTAAAATGCATTGAGTCAGATCTGCGCTTATCTGGGAAGAGAAATGAAAAAATTATTCTCAATTTTTCAGTCAGGCCACGTATAGCCAGCACTCTGACCGGAATCAGTGACCTGTTATAGAATACATTTGAGAGGTGCAATGGAACCGTAGGAAATAAACCGTAAAAACTTAAGTCAAGGTCGATTAAAAGAAGTTCAAAACCACGAAATTGTGTCCTTAGTTTGTTTAAGATTCGTCATTAAACTCAATGACACAAACTTTCATAAAATATTGTCCACTACCTGTTACAAAAGCTTTAAATGTTCATATTTAATTTAATTTTGCTCATTGTTTTTTCATTTGTACTTTTTAACGCTTACCCTGTAGCCAGACACACAGTCACATTTAAGGGTTCCGTTGGAGCAGAAGCTGTTGGATACGGCGGCTGAGCAGTCCATGTTCTGAGTGCAGTTGTCTGTGATGATTCTCAGAATGCAGGACGTCTGATCATCTGATGGGTAGAACCCGTCATTACAGGTACATTGGTACGTGTCGTCGCAGTTACTGAATTGGTTAAAATAGTGATATCAGTGACGCTGCGAAGTTATGAATTTGTTCAAAAACTTGTGGTTAAAGACACTTGTAGGATGTTGATTTATTTTACCAGAACACGTGGAAGAGTTTTAGAGAAAGAAGATTTTTACACATGAACCCACAAATCATTTCACACCATGCAGAAGTGACACTTATTTGCTAATTAATTTGCGATTTAATTGAAATTGCCAATTGCTCTGATCGGTCAATGAATTAATCCCCAGAAAACACAGATATAAAATAATGGAGTCGAGCATACCTGTTATTCACAGCAGCATCGCAATGAAGATCTGTCAAACATTCGTCTCCAATTTCACTCAGCACACAAGTTGTCCCTGAACTTGACGGATAATACCTGTAACACATAATTAAGACAAATATTAACTATCCTGACACAACGAATGTAACAAGACCATTTTCAGGAATCCTAATTTCTTTAGAATCTAGCAGCTAATATATGTTACCTTTTTCTCATACTTTGGAAAATAGTCAAAATCTTTCAAAAAGTAACGAAACTACTTCAACTGACCCTGTATCACATTGACATTCATTGGCGTCACAGTGCGAGTTGCTGACGTTTAACAAACACTGGAAATCAGTGGTACAAGAGTCATCTATCGTTCTCTCAACGCACGCCGTTCCTAAACAATAAACAATGCCTCGTGTATTAGGTAAAAAGCGAGTAAATCAAGTTACATATTCTGGGAAAAATATTGTAAATATTAAACTTTTTTCTGTTGTAATAAGAAGTGGAACACTTTGGTGGACACAAAGTCGTTCTTAAAGACAACCCGATATTTTGCTGCTCCACTGACTTGATATTCAAAAGTAATCCCTTTAAATATTACCTTCTGTTTGTACACTGAGGCATCGAGAAACAGACAACATAATATTCTCTAGTGTTGCATTTCCAGTTCCATCACCTGTAACACTTATCTGCAGACTGGATATGGATTTCCCCTCCAGATGAGAATTAAGTGGAGCAGATAATCCGGATGATGAGTTGGTAACGGTTTCCCCTGGACTGTAGTACACTCCATTCGTGGAGTCAAGCTGCAAATAGCGTTTAGTTAGCCTGTGGCACAGAGCTTAGAGATTCAATTTACGTGATGTTTATATTTTGAACAAAAACGAACCGATATGAATCATGAAATTTTGTATCAGAAGGTAACTATTAAACTGTCAAAAGATATTTGTCGTGATTTGGATTTATCATTACGAAGAAACCACAAAACAAATCAGGCTATGAAAAAAATTAACAAAATGATTTACTGTGAATTGAGTGTTTCCATCTGTAGTGGTGACATCCAGTGTTACAGCCGAGGCTCCATCCACAGTAAATCTCAGTGACACAAATTTCATAGAGACCACATTACTGTCAGTGTTGGTAACTGTAACGCCACCTAGTTGAAAAAGACAATAATAAGCAATGCATAATTGTTTCGCTATGAACATAAATGCTTTCACTTTGTGGTAAGAGAGTAAAGAATCAACTTGTCACTAGCAGATCCACATGCAATAGAGCACTGTCGATGGATCTTAAATTTCGGTGTGGCAAAACTATTGCTTAAAACTGGATTCTGTTGAAACAAATTATACAAAGAGAATAAACACAACTAATTTCACACAAATTTCATCCAAAATTAAACAAACTGTGATTAATTATGTGCCAACATTTTGTACCTGCAGAGGGTATGGTAATACTTGTGTCCGCTGCAAAATCGGATCCAGTAGCTGCACCATCCAGGGCAATCGAAAATCCAGACGGTACAGCAGATCCAGATAGAATTGTGTCCTCTTTTTCGTTCGTACAACCTGTGGTGAAACTCGTTTTGTGATATCTATTTCAATGCATTTCATGTTATGGGACCACAATTCATACAGAACCTGAGGTCAAGAAAAGCACATTTATGAAGCTGGTGTTAGTGTAGAAATTTTTAAGAAAATTTATAAAATATATGGAATGTTTTCAGTTGCATAAGCCCAACCTGTTTTCATGACTTACAGTTTCCTATAATGTCCGTTTTGACGCGATATTTTAGGTTAGGAATTACTCATTTCCTTGAAGACAGTTCAGCTTGTTGCACTTTTACTTATATCTTCATGGATACTCTTGTCACCTTGCATTTTTGTTGAAAACTTACCTGCATTAGTTATGTAGAGAAACTGACAATGACAGTTGAGGGTTTCGTTTGAGCACTGGCTGTTCACGATAGCGGCTGAACAATCGGTTTGTAGTCCACAGGCATCTCCAATCATTCCTTAAAATCAAAGAAAATACAACAATTAAGAGTTGAGTACCCTCACTAATACACATAGCAAACTGCATGAAAAAGTAAAAGTTTAAATAATCGCAACCAAAATTTCACAGGAGAACTTACTCTTCGTGCAGGTTTTGTTGCTATTTGTTGAGTAGTATCCTGAATCACAGTAACACATGTTGTTGGTGCAGTTACTGTTGTCTATGATTGCGTCACAGTCCACATCCACTGCACATTGGTCTCCGATTATTCCTGTTTAGTGGAAAATGCGTATGCTTAGCAGGTACAAAACACATTATTTTGGATGGTGTGATGCAACTGCAAATATTATGAAATTAGTGACGTCGGGTCCCAAAACACTGTTAAAAAGGCGATAGGGTGGTCAGATTACGACGTACCATTGTGGATAATATTTTCCAACTTTTTGGAGTCAATTTTTTAAAAATTGTTTTTTGTACTGAATGATAGATTCCTGGCAGACTTCAGCAAAGTATACAAAAATGACGTCATGAACATAGTTCAAGTGGTGTCTCATATCATTGTTAAATGACATCCAAAATGATGTCACAACATTCATTCTGTGTAAACAAATTCCAACCAATGACTGCAGGTTAAAGTAGGCCTGCCTAATCACCATAAAACTGCCAAAAGTTCATCTCTTTTTTTTTGGACAGTATATATCCCCCCAGTAACCACTAAGGTGACTCTAACGAGCCATCAAAAACGTTTCGCAAGTGTTATATCTTCTACACTATAATTTAACTCGACCGTCAGTCATGAAAATAAGAACATTAAATTTTTGCTACATTAAATAAACAAGGTACCAACGATATGGGACTTAAGATGGTCCCCACGCATTAGTAATCACGTTTTATCCCATATATGGGACTTTTTGAACTCAGGAACAAAAGTTGGAAAGTAGGTCAACAACTCCCACCTAACATATGGGACTTTGGGATACCACCACCACCACTTTTTCTAAGTTTTATCACCGATTTACAATATCCAGACCAACTCAGGTTGATCACAATATGGCCCCCCCCCCCCAGCAGATAAATCCAGTAGTGGGATCCATAGTAATTTGTACTCACTTGCAATGCAATACGTTCCATTCAGATCTTGATAATAACCGTTAGCGCAGTCACACGTCAGAGACTTGCAAGCGGTGTTGTCCATGGCATCGTAGCAATCAGAATCAATGCTGCATGGATCACCAAGCTCTCCTGGAAAAATAATGTGTTAAAATGTGAGATACAAATGTTTTGAATGGTCTGTGAATGGAAGTTTTCCCTAAAGATGATGCTGTGTTACTGTCATTGGGTAATCATGTAACCCGCCAGGGAACGGCACTTTCTCTTTCGCCCAAAAGTTATTGTTTAATTTTCATTGGAAGTTTCCGATGGAAATTACCAAGACTAGCTTGGCGGGTCCGACCAGGTCGCGTCCCTTTCCCACCCTTAGTATCAAAACTATTTATTACTCACTTAACTTGCAGGTGTGGGTTCCAGTTTGCAGCGATCCACTTCTACATTCACAAGTTCCGTCACCATCACCATCAGGATCCTCACAATCCACGAAGCCCGTTCCCCCGATGTAGTCTGAGCAGGGACAACATCTGGAGGGGTTTGTTTTGCAGTCTGAACCGAGCCATTTGGCTTGTAAATAAAAAAGCAAAAATTGTCAATTTGTCCTCAGCACCATTAAACTATAATAAGGCTAGTCTCACACTTTTATTTTGACATTGTTTTCACATTATCTTTTTCTTTCACATTTATATTTTGGAAAACTCCTTTTAGATCTAAATAAATGGGTTCCAACATCTGATCATTTATTCATTTATCATGCTACTTATTATAGTAGTACAAGACACGATTATCAGATTATCAGTGCGTCTGTCGGTCCCTATCCATGGTCCACTGGGACAGGGTCCTCATCCAAGGCATCGTAGGATAAGGCCTCAGCCCTGGCCCCTGGGAAGAATCAGCTTAAGAAGGACTGGACCCCTGGACCCCTTGGTCCAATCTGCTGACTGGCAAGGATGTCATGCCTCCTACCGCAATGCTGTCTTATTTGTTAATTTGACTTATAAATTTAAATAAGACATAGATCACAACGCAGGTTCAGGCAGGGCAAAATGTAGATCTATGCAATCACGCTCTAAAAATTAACTTGTTGGTTGCACAAAACGGGATGATGAGAGTAAATTACCAATTGCTGCTGTTAACTTTGACCATGCACGTGCATACATTACACATTTGTGCTAACAATTTGAACAGTCTCTTGTACACCTTGCAGGAAGGTGAGCAAATTACCCAGCAGTGGTTCAAATTTATTAGAAAACATGCAAAATTATTTCAAATGATGCTTGTTTGTCTCTTTTGATTAATTTTGGTCATGTGTACCAAGCTGTAGCACTTTGGTCGTTGTGGATACCTTTATCAGAACCGTCCCTGCAGTCATCTTGACCGTCATGGATGTATAGCTCTGGTACACAAAACTCATTCCAACAGTGAAACTGCATCTTGCCCGATTTTAAAGGACAGGTATGGTTAACTAAATGAGTAAAATAATACAGTAGAAAGAAACATAAAGGTTAAAATATTTCAAAATTAGTTTCAGGAAAGTAGTTTGCAAGTGAAATTATACAAAATAATGCCGCCTGGAAGCTCCTCCCAAGTTAAAAAGGCTCACAGATAAGAAAATATCCAGCCTAGCTCTTAAAAGAGATTAGTACACAAAAAGAAACATTAAATAAACTTAAAGAAAGTGTTCAGTGTTATAAATGAAACCAAAAATCTACAAAAAAGAACACAAGTTGAGAAACAAGAAAGCACTTACAATTCTCATTTTATCGCAAGGAATATTATGAAGGAATAAAGGCATTCGTGGCTATAATGATAATCATACTTTGATGACACATCTAATTTCAAAATTTCTGCTTAGTAAAGACTCTTTTAAGAAAGAGAGGGTAATAATAACTGTAAACTTTAGCGAGATAAAAGGAGAAATTGTTGTTGCAGTGAAGTGAAAAATATATTAATGAACATATGTACAAAAGTTGAAATTGTCATCCTTTCAAGTACCTTCATCCGATATGTCACCACCAGCACAAGAAGCAACTCCGTTATTAAAATGGAGGGCTGCAATACAAGGAGGACCAGAATCCCAACAAGGATAGTACAAAACCATCACAGTAACAGTTTCTCCTCCACCAAGATCGACATCAATTGAAGATGATTGACAAGTTGGTTGCCCAGTTAGGTTGAAGTGTGCTGAAAATATGATATTTGGTCAAGTAAAAATGCCAATAGACTTGAGAAAGTTTTGCCTCTGGAAAAAAGTTAAACTGAAATTGAAATATGAATGATGAAGTGCTGTTGTTGAATTATTTGCCATCAAAGTTTCCAATAAATTGGTGATCGAAAAAAATCCAGCCAATATCTTTTTCTGATTGTCATTTGATTTAGTGAAATCGATAAGTATTGCATACGTGGATTCCGAAATAGTGGGATAAGAACCAAATTTTCATAGATCGTCTAGATACAGCCTTTAGATCTGCAGCCTATTTTTGAAGGATGGAAGGTGTATGTCCCAATACCTATTGCAGGAAAAAGTTTGTAAAATTATATAAATTACCTTCATCGGAACCGTCTTGACAATCCGGAATTCTGTTGAACCTTGAGCTGTTGCTGACGCACTCCACATTCCCCAGATTACACTTGAACTCATCATCTGCACATGCACACCAAACTGGAAATATGACATGTTCTTCATTAAAACCAAAATGGACAGTTATTATGACAGCCGCATTGAAGTCCGTGATCAGCCACTTGTCAGCCAAGAAACATTTCTACAAATACTCTCGAATACACCCTTCTGGAAGAGTATCAATTTCTGACTGTTTTCGATGATGCCAATCAATACTGATTTGAGTCTACAATGGCTGTCTATGAGAAATAGATATTTTCAAGCATGGGGCAAAATTGAGGCCTTTTGTCTACAAAATGATATTGCAGAAATATACTTCATAATGGATAGATCAGAACTGAATTTTAGTTTTAGGGGGCAGTCAGATTTCACAAATTTCCTCACAGAAAGTACACAAAAATTTTGAAAATGGCAAAAATACATGCTATTTGTTTACTTCCTCTGAGATTTGTACAAAATACATAAACATATTGTAATATATCTACAAAAATGGAAGTTGAAAATTTGAAGAAAAGGCACAAGAAATAAGAGAAACTTAACATTTAAAAATGCAATAGCTTCCAGAACACTAATGTGAGCCTTGCTTCACAATTTTTTCGCAAAATTATTCTTGGTCCCCTCTCCTATGCTGGATCCGAAATCTAACCCATATTTACATCTTTAAAGTTTAAAACAATTTTAGGGAAATAACATTGTTATAGATCTATCTCACTGTAGGCGTCCCAAAGCACAAACCAGTGGTGGATCGAGAGGAGACCACATAAGAGTCCTTCTGTGAAATAGTTCACAAAAGATAACCGCCTGAGGTGGACATATAGATCTCATTTTCTTGATCCGCTATTGTGTACATATACCTTGGCGTCCAAACTCTGACAGAGTTCTGTGTTATTTTGTTATATGTTTTGTACTTGAGTGGTTATGTACACAAAAAATCGAAAGGTTATTCAATTGGAAAAAAAGATATTACCAATTTTTTTTCTTTACCTATGTTATTTTGTAATTGTCAATTTACAGTTAATGCCTCATAATGGAAATCTAATGTAGATCTATTGATAATTCCTGGGAAATAACCCATGATGATCGATAAGGACTACTACGTTACTTGGCAGTAAGTATGCTGGAAGATACTTTCTCTATTCTGGACTCACTGTATGTTGGATTCTTTGAGGTTTGTTTTATCAACCGGTGTATTTTGGGGTCATCACTAAGTGTCATTGTGGAGTCAGCACATCCTGATGCTAACATTTCAAGCCAAAACACTGCAAAATTACCTCTTCATAATCACTGAAGATCTAGTTAGACAGTGTAACCTCAGTTTGAAATCGCAAAATGTCTTTTCGTGCTAATTTTTCTTCCAACAGACGTAACTTTGTGGAATGTTAGATTTAATGAATGTTTGATATTTTCTAAGGTATTATTTGCTTTTGTTTGAGCAAACTAGATCATCATCCTATGAAAGGTTTCCCTCCGGAAATCTTTTGGACTTTTCCATATTTTACGGTGCATTTAACTCTCTTCTCGTATACACTACAAGAAGTCCGTCAGAAACATGGTTGTGTATAATAATCTTGTTCCAAATTGATTGAAAATTGGAATGAATGACTAACACTCGCCGAACCTCAAAGTACGGGCATAAAACTTCGGAGATTGGTTTCCTGGTGTGACCAGCTTTGATGTGGGATTACGTACTAATCCGGTTGATAATATAATGTGGATTATAGAATTATCCTTCCAGTGAAATAAAGCAAATAAGTTGTCCTCATATGACTAAAAATCGAAAACGTCTCCTTCCCCCTGAAGGGATAACTTAAAATTAGCCGAAATAGGTAGAATCAACAAGGTGTACAAAGTTAAAAAACAAAAGAAGAAAATCTTTTGGTTTACAAAATATTTTGACCATGAAGTTTACGAAAATAACAATTTCCATTTGAGTATTGAGTGGAAGATTATTGAAAGAAATGTCCGGTTGTATGACGAAAACTTTCAGGAAAATTATGAGTCTACAGAAAAGGAGAGAAATACTGCTAGTATGTGGCAATGCTGCCCAGGGAGAACTTACTTAGGGTAGCTGACCCTAATTTTGAGTAAAGGTCGATCCACAGCCGATCAGATGTCGTACCTGTGACCTCAACGTCAAATACCTCTCAACGAGTTCTCCACAGGAACAGGGACATCATTTCAATAGATTTGAAAGCAATCAAAAATTCTTGCAGGAAGCAATAAATATGTGTGTGATTGGCAACAATTTGCAATATTTCTTGACTTCATAGGCAAGCATAAGTGGCCAGTGACAATTCGTTTCTTTAAACAATTATGACCATTTTAATAACATCATGAATTGTGTTGACACAGTTTAACATAATTTGGATTCAAATGGAGTTGATGACTTTTGTGCTAGCAGACAAAGTCCACTTAATGTTCATTAGCTTAAATTTCATGCATTGTTTTGATGTCAAATTTGTGAAAATTTACAAATGTGTGTTATATTACCTTTGCATGTGAGATATTATACATGGTCAAGTAAATTTGGCCAAATAATAAAACAAAGTTTGTGCTTTGTGCCTGGCACAAGCTGAGGGTGTTCAGTTGAAATGTAACAGTTCCATTTTAAAGACACTCTTTTAATGGTGTGGAGTCTTCAGCTTGTGTGTTGATCTATATTTCACTGTTTTTGCACATATTGACTCGACAACCTGTAATATTTCTCATGTGGAAGTACATTGTATTATGTAACACTCAAACAAAATGTTGTGAGAGTTCTCTTATTCTGCACTTTTCAACAAATTTCAAGTAATGAACATGACGCCTTTGGCATCTGCCGAAAAAGGTAGTGTTGTGACAAATGATTTTAATTCCTCACGATGAAGTGTTTATCTTCAGTAAACCCGGTTCACTGTTTTGAAAGCAAGACAGCCTGTAGAACTCAATCCTTGGTATTCCAAATATTATCGAGCCAGTTAGATGCCTTCAGTTACTGCTTAATGACCAGAAAATTACCAGTTAATACCCATTGAGTGGTCAGTTCCAAAACAGAATCAATAAGATTACTATGTGGTCATTTTAGTAAGTGGTGATTGATTATAGGTTATTGATCGCCACTGATCTCTCGTTTTGGTAATTAAGAGTGAAACTGATATGTTCGTTACGGTCACTGCAATGTGGTCGTTATTCTTACTCTGTCAAAAATTTGATTTTGAACCCAATGTATGAGCCCAAAACGATAGCAGTCTAAATACTGTATATTTCTTGGTTTCTCTAACCAACTTCTCAATCTACGTTGGAATTAAAAGTTATCAATGGTTTTTCTTTATTTTCCGACAACTAAATTTACGTAGATCTGTTATTTTGTTTTGTTTTGTTTGCGTTGTTGTTTCTTTTGGGATCAGATGTGCTTTTAGCTTTATTGGACCACTTCTGTTCAATCACTCGTGGTTAGTTTTGGTCATAAAAATTCACAGTGAAGTCTGATTAAGTTCAACGAAAATGCTGATTGCAATGGATATTGATGGCAACATTATGTTAAAAGTATCCCCCATACTTCTGAAATAGCTGGGTGTGTTTGGTATTTTTAGTGATACGTGCGAAGGGGAAATGATCCAAAAAGTAATGGCGGAAACGAATAGCTGCATCTCTAAACAATTTAACAAGGCGCATTCCTGCATTCTAACCCGAGGAAATAAATTCATGATTCTCACTAAACACTGTGGTTGCTGAAAAAAGGAAAAATATGTCGCAATTTTTCAATGGGAAGAAGAAATAACCTAAGGTAAAACATCTAACGCATACGTTGACGCATAAAGTCGTCAGCAATTCAATTCAATTGAGAAAAATATCACATTTAACCTGTCAGTCAATGTTTAACTTCTCAAGTGTTCGAATAAAACTCCCAGGTTACAGTTTAATAAGTATCAAACAGAAGAAAAAGCTTAAATTTATTGAAACCCACTTCATGTGAAATGTAAGAAGTACCTTTTCAACTACCTATTGACAAGTGGATTGAATGTAAACATTTTTATTATATAATCACTATTTGTTTTTATATAATGGATCATTCTGTTTCCAATTTATCATTTTAATGTAAACACCAGGAAATAATTCTTTGTTTACATACTGACTCATTTCTGGCACAGAACTCTCGAACATTATTTTAAAGCGAATAGTTTCTCATTTTTTCTCACGTTTTTAGCTTCTGAACCCGAATCATTGTTTTGCAAAGGTACCAGTTCTTTCAGTGATCTGTCTTAGCCTTGTGATCATCGGGTTCGAATTAATTTTGGTCAAAAAATATTCAAAATAGATGTAATTTTGTCGCATTAGACAAAACATGCACAAATGTGAGCAAAACCACAACAAGAATATCAAAGCAGTAAAACCGTCCTTATTATTTAGTGGGATCAGCTTATTTGAGAGACGACCAATAAAACCTTTCTATTTTTGCTTTCGATTTCATTTCATGTTAATGGTCCTTTCTATGCTCAAGCCATTTTCCACTAATTATAGTTTACAACTATAGGAATACCAAGGTTTTATCGATATTCTCCACTTTCTTTTTGCAGCGTCATGTCCAAAAGAGTTAACAATACTTACGGACAGCAGAAATGAACGAAACATTTTTGGAGCGAGTTCAGTGGCTTTTAATTCGGCTGAAAAAATCCACGGGTAGCCCACTTGACATTGACAACTTTGTTGGTTTTGTGTGAAACTTGTCACTGTCTTGTAAAAAAGAAGCAACAATACAATCAAGTACCTGCCTGACACTGAGGGTCACAATCAAACCTTTACCACAATCGATCACAGATCGACTGAACATTAATTTTTCAATAGGACACGTACTGATTCATTGTTGGATATACTACTGGTTAAAATAATGGCTGTTTACGGTTTTGGCCAGCAATTCTTTTTCATTTGTGACAAAATAGGCCCTATGTTCTACAGAGATTGTCAGGCCAAGTGGATTATTTTCTTGATTTTACCCCTAATTAAATGCGATGTTTCAGTGACAGAGTAACATGGTTCCTAAGTAGCATACAGGCCAGAGTAAACAAAATATTAATACAAATTTCCAACTCATTTGGTAACAACTTGGTATAAATCTAAATAAAAAAGAAATAGATGAGAGATTCTCTTCATCCTTTCGATTCCATAATTTAAACTTTTGCACCAAAGTGACATGTCGATGAATGTTCTTGAAAGTCCTACATAATTTTATTGACAGTTCCTTTTTTATCGACCACGTATGCAGTACATGACGGATGATCCCACCCCTTCCCACCCCGAAGGGCGTTGAAAGAAGGACCAGTGGAATTACCAGGCAGGAAGGACTATCCACTCTCCCTCTTCCTCCAACTGGGTCTGGTCAACAAGGCAAGTCAAGGACGAGAAACCATGGTCGGTATTGCCTCGTAATGTTAATTTGCGAAGCAATGAATTAAGGGAAATTTAGTCAACTTCATTTGTGAATCGAAGTCAATGTCGAAGTAGGATGTCCTCATTGAGATAACATGTTCACATACGTTTGTGCAATGACCCGAAACCGTGCTTTCCAAGTTGGCTACTTTTCCCTACATTCACTGAGTCGGAGGCTATCTTGTAATTAGCTATTGTTGCTGAGGCCATATATCTACTGACATAATTGCAATATCATGCTTTATCTAGGGATCGTCTCACTGTGGAAATCCAGAAAGTGCTACTACTTTCGACGTGAGCCGCCGCCTGACGTCATAATGATCCCCTTCCTGTGGACACCCTATAGAGAGCGGATGCAACTGTTCAGCAAATTGAATTGTCTGTTGTTTGAAAATCAAGCAATCCATACACATCATCAGTAACCAAAACTATACCAACGTCCAAATGATTCTAGATCTATGTAAATCATTTAGCATTAAGTAAGCACGCTTTGTTGAAACGGGTACAATATTAATGAACAAGTCGCAATCTATGTGTGGTTAGAGAAGAGGATCGGCGTGTCAGAGTTACCATATTGGTGTCACTTTTCAATAGAGCTGGGAAATGAAATGATTGCGAAGTTTCATTGACAAGAAATGTATGTAAATAGTGTTGTAGAGTTTCAATACTTATTTATTCTCACGAAGCGTTCGTTCTCTCTGACATGGCTGAGCACTACAATGCAGAGATATTTTTGAATTAAAATTTGTTAAATTTATCAAAATTTTGCACTTGACTTTATGAAACTAAAGCGGGTACTAAGGTAGGTTTCTAGATCTTTTATCTGTGCAAGTTTAAAATTCAAGACTTTTCGATAAAAGAAACTGGTAATTCCGCTTGATCATTATTTAAGGGAAGTACTAAGCAGCTTCATTCAATACGTCTTAGAAAGTGTTCCAAATGAAAGGCACGTTTTTTTAAACGAGCTAAATCAATGTAAATCTAAATATGGTTTCAGCGTAATAACAAACAAGGTTGCGGTGCTCTGTAAACATTTCCTTTACAACTTTCCGCTACGTTGGTACAGTGCTGTTGTGGCTGGCGCAGAAACACCGAAGACCTTCCTAAAAGACCTTCTTTTTCAAAAGATTTATCTTTAAATCATTTTACCTGCTAAAAAGTCCTTGGCTATAATAACAAAACGGTTCTATTATCTTACTTCAGCAATTTTAAGACAGATAATTTGCCACGATGATGGACTATTGGCATCTCATTGCCGTTGTGATGCACGTAATTATGTTTCAAAATAACCGTCAAAGGTTGGTATGTCGCTCGTTCAAGGTGTTAATTCATTAGTATTAGAAATGTGCAATAGTTTGGAAGGCATAGAATAAATTATAATTGATCTCTATATATGAAACGTACATCAATTTAAAGATGTTTAATCTAAATATTTATTTGACTATGGATATTGAAAGTTTAATGAAAGCATAAAATAATTAACAATTCCAATGAAAACGATCTATTTTTCTTCTTCATATTTCCCAAAATGAAGCAAAAAAATCTCCTCGTGTGCACAATATTTATTGTGTACTGAATTATGAGTACATAAAAACATTGCCATGATTAACAGTGACAAGGCGTGCAATCACGGAAAGATTTGATTGATATCGTTTATCCATGTCCAGATCTCGTGCCAAACTTTTTATCCATTACAAGTAAGAGGAACAACGCATGGCAAAAAAGTGGAAGTGAATTGGCCGTTTTATCAATTTCTTGTTTTAATAACACCAAGTAATTTTCCATTTGTTCATGTGACACATGTACCGCAAACAAACGTCAATGAACGTAATTATTCGCCGTCCAAAATACAGAGTACAGCGGATTACTGGTGGCTCGCTTAGAGTCAACTTATTGGTTGGTTTTGCATGTTGGCGCCAAAATTTTAGGATTGTGGTGGGGACCTACAAATGCCACTTAAGCTATCTGTGAATGTAGATGTGGTGGTGGTGATGCTCAGAGGTAGTGGAGACACCTTAAACCAGTGCGCAAATTTCATGACTCAGATGACCATACTGGATACAGTTTGGTGTGGAGGCAAGGGGGCTCCAGCCCCTTCAAACCACTGTCACCTCCTTAGTTGGTAAACACATAGATTTGGAGCAAATTTTTTTGCATCTTTTGACTCACCCCTCGTTTTAAACTCTCAGCCTCTTTTGCACAGTCAAGGTTCTTCACTTAATCTATGACACCTGCACACGCGTCCATGGACAACAAGCCGCCTGGGGAAACTTTCACTGCCTGATACTTACTGTACTTATTAAATGAAACTTGTTTACACAAGAAATAAAATTTCATTGCCATTGTAGTACAGTTAAAGTTTTCGCAAATTCACTGCCCTATAGATCAGACATTTGACAGCTGAGTTTGTCACAAATAGGGGATTGCAGAATTAGATCTATGTCACTTCTGTATTGTATTGTTTGTTATTTTAGGAAAAAGTCGAATGTGAGGCACTATTTCTCTGAAGGTCTTTAACATAATTTACTCTGCATTTAAAGGTTGCTGTGCGACATTCATCTGAAGAAAATGTAAATCTGTTGGAATATAAATTCTGTCAGATGATACCGAAAAACTCGAATGGCTTTGCTATGACTTGGCAGGAAATAGTTCATTCTCCGGATAAAATGGTTTTGTAGACCCACCAAGAATGAACACTGGCTCTAAATCTAGACTCATTGCCATCATATTTGGTATATATTTAGAAAGAAAATATTTCCTTACTCAATTACTTCAGAGTTATGAATTTTAATATATAAAGGGTTCATTATTTGCGAAATGACTAACTTAGGATGGTACCTAATAATATTGATTCAATAAAACAGTTAATGTTAAAAATAACCTTCAAACGTCCCTTGTTCATTTGGAAATGTATGTAAAACAGTTCACCTTCATGTAACACATTTTGCTACGCTACTCCCCCGCATAGTTTTTAGTTTCAGTCATGAAAAAGAAAACAACAAAACATCGAAGATAATCATTACCACCAAAATACATACTACTGTAGCTTCATGCATAATTCATAATGACTTATAATGTGTTTCCAGTGAATCTACGTATCCAAGTTAGCAAGTTGCTAGTTTTCTATGGGCAACAAGGGAATTATTTAGTTTTCGACTCATCTCATCAGATAGAGGTAATTCACTTTTTTTGGTGTGGACGTTTAAGGCTGGATAGGGCGCTGAAGGTATGATAATGGGGTCATGGGTTCAATGCGCAGTAACATTGGACGTTAACAATATCTAGTATATATCCTTGTGAATAACTGGGTAGCTCCCTCATGAGAAAAAAATGCCGAATTTTAAAATTTACTCCAAGTTCACAGCTAGTGCTATATTATTGATACATATATCCCATTAAAGGTGTTGCATAATCTAATACTTATTGATTTGCAACGTCTGCCATTCAAACCCTCGCAGAAAGATACACGGATGGAATTCTTTATCGGATGCAACAATCAGCATATGAGGAAACAAAACCATTACTTTTAATGAATCCTCAGAGTCTTTTTACATGGTAAATACAGTAAATACCACCAAGTTACGAATAACTTGATAACATTGATATCTTTTTCAGCATGTGTAAGCGAAAAAAATTAGTAACATCACTGGGAGGTATAGCACTGATGAGGCCACCTCCTCTCGTCCGCTTGCAGTTTATGATGTATTAAGCACTGCAAACTGATCAACGAAACTAATGTCAAGATTCCATTGCAAAAGGAGTGCCGCATTTGTCAACAGGGTGAATTAGTTAACATACATCATCATTAGACTACCCTTTAGGCCACTCTTTAATAGAATTCAACACTTTGTAACAAAAGAGAGCCCTGTTAATTAATTGACCTGTCAGAGGATCCTGTTCGTAGTGCTACATTCCGCCTGTAAATCGAGTTTTTGCGAACATACAGAATTGAGAAAAATGACCATATTGGCATCAGAAGCTTTACTAGGCGAAAACTAAAAAATCCAACAGCAAAATGTTAACCGAGTGGAGCTCAGCCATTTCGATCTAATGTTCTCCCCTCTGAGCTACTGAGGCTTGGAATATCTTTAAATTGTCTTTTGTTCCTGCACCACTCCAATCTTGGACTTAGATCATTTAGTGAGAACCAACAGAACATGACCATACAGAGATCTTAGCTCTCCAAAGTAACACATGCCTCAATGGCTCAGAGAGGAGAGTTCCGTGCTCACTGGAGTAACATTTTGTAGCTGGATTTTTTTTGTTTTCATGTAGTAAAGCCTGTGAAGCCAATATTTCAATTTTTGACAATTCTGTGAGTTCGTGAAAAACTCTATTCCCTTATGTATTACCTAATCAACCGATACCAACTACTTAACAGGGTCCACTGAAAAATCTACATACCTCGATCTCCTTTTCATTATTTTAAGAATAAATTGACTCCACTTTAATCTCAAATGAAAAAAATACTCACCTGATGGAAGATAAATGAAGAAATAAAGGATTAATAGCAGGCGCGTATTCTGGTTTTGGTAAAGAAGTGGAACAAAATCTATGAAGGTGAATTTCATGTTGCTAGTTCAGGAATTTTTCCTCTTTCTGAAAAGGATAAAGGTTATATTTAAAATAATAAAATTCAATGGAGAACAAAGACTATTGTTTCCAGAATTTCATTTTGAGTTCGTTTATTTGGTACAGAATGAATTTATTTTAGAAGACAGCAGAAAGAAATCAAATATTGACTCGATATAAGTCAAATTTTCAATCGCTGAATTTTGTTTTATTATTGAAAAGTGATTCAAGCTATTTTCTCAACAGTTCTGAGAAGACAGCTTAGGCCAATTGCAAGATTACTTGACTGGTATATACATAGATTATCTGCTTTGAGGAAAACAAGTGAAACGTACATGCGACATCAGTTGGAAAAGTTACCTCTTCTGTTACTATTTCAGTGTATTTCCAAAAAGTATTTTTCGGCAGAAGAAAAGAGGAAATTAGACAAGGTGTTGAATAAGAGATCAAATAACTCACTTTGTTGAATTGTGAGAATCCTAAATGTAGATATTATACATTTTTAAAATTTTGAACATGAGAAATTAAGCTATTATATAATTTTCTTAGTGCTTTTAAAATGCATGCGAACTGGTGTACTGAAACTAGAACTTTACGGGCCACAAAGTAGTTTTCACAAATGTCTAAACAAGTAAAATTAAGATCTGTACTTACTTCTTTATCCTCCGTCAAAGGTTTGTTTTGTTTTTTTTCCACATATCTTCAGTTTAACTCCATTGTATTTGTTTCTTGTGCTCAGTTAATATTTTTCATGGGACACTTTTTATCCTGATTTTGTAAATGTAGAAGTCACTTGCTATTCAAGTTAAACTGTCTCAACCTGTACACAAATATTGATAATTGTCTTTCCCATTAAATGTCTACATCACCTTTTAGTACAAAAGTTCTTTTCAGCAACTTTGGCCGCAAGGTAGTGATAACGATTATTCTCTGAGGCGTGATATGGGTACAATGCGCATGTCATAGTTTGAAGTTACCATGGCACCGGCAAAGAGCTGTCTGGTGTCATCCTAAAACTAAAGTCGGAAATAAGAGTTGCCCTTCCTGACATTTACCATTTCATTGTAGTAGCAATTGATCAACTGTTGATTTCTTCGTCCACGCTAATTATTGCTTACACTCTCCAATTGGCAACAATACACACAGAGAAAAAGTAGTAAGCGTGTAATAAAATATGTATGAACACAAATGCTACGGTCATCTAATTACCTCAGTATGTTGCCAAATAGTTTTAATAATGCATTTTGGCAGAGGACAAATTTCAATAGTCCAATTGTAGACTGTCTTTGTGCATCTACAAAATAACAAAGTTGTAGAAATTCTATCTAAATTTCTATACTTAACAGCGCCCCTTAAAAACATGCTCATGTTCTGAAACTATTCACGTTGCTATGTCTAAGGATACTACACTGGCACACCTAAGTAAATGTACTATTTTTATCCAAATTTCAATTGAATCTATTTAGATTAGTCGGGAGATGATTCTGACAAAAAGCGTCGAGACTCAAAATGTCTTTCAGTGTCCGTTAATTTACACACCAGACCAAATCAGAAACTCTCATTGACAAAATTACTTTATTCATCTTCATGGGCAAATAGACATTTTGAGGGAATTGTTACATGTGCAAAAACTAATTTGACATTAAAGATATGATTTTGTGGCGAGTAATTATCTTTCGCAACGGCCACGACGAACAGAACGAGGATTATTTCTAGACCAAAATTACACGTGCATCACCATATTTGCATTTTCGTCAAAACCTTCAGGGCTTTCATTTGACACATGCAGTGTAACAATTGATCCCAACTGATCCCCTACCAGACTGTCACTTTGGAAATAATTGGTGAAAGTGGTAAAAAGTTGGTCGCAATCACAGCAGAGATCCGTGCGGCGAGCTCAATACTCAGGTTCAATGTCTACAACACATGGATTTTCACCTGACAATTGCTCTCTTGAAAGCTAGTTTACTTTCTAGCTTGTGGCTATTTTTTGACCCATACCATTCGCGTTTTTTCTTAACAACAAACAGCAGAAAATTGGCGTTTCTATCAAGTACTAATTTTCTTAATTTCAAATTACACTAACAGTGAGTACAGTGAGTAAGATAGTGTAGAAGATTACACCTGATCTTGATTCCACATCAAAATACTGATGTCACACAGGTAAGACATCCAAAAATAGCTGATAGATTTGGACGTCGTTCCTGTTGAAACAACCATAGCTAGATATCTGAACCCCAGATGAGTATCACTAAATATGACTCATCCTGTCCAGTGTTTTGATGTCTGCGTGTGAGATATTAGTGTATTTGTCCTTTTCATGAAGATGGCACTTTCTTGTAAGATTTCTGTGGATCAATTGCTGCGAGTCAATAATGAAAATGTAACTCTGCTTTTACAATTAACAAAGGCCGTTTCTTACCATCAGAGACCGTAGTGGAGGGCCACACTCCTGTGAAGGTAGTCATAACAAAGATGGCCGCATAGATTTCATGTTTTATTATCCAGCCTTACCCAGCCACTGGATCCGCTACTGAGAAGAGCATTAGGAGACAACACAGGCACCACGCATTGCAAATTTTATTTAATGATCTCTGTGAATGGAATTATTTTGAGAAACAAAGTGCCGCATTTCATGCGCAAAGGTCACAGATCAGCAATTTTTAAACGTGGAAGTAGGCGCCTGCAGTTAAAAAGTCACTGACTTTGTTTTTCCGAAATCGTTTGTTTGCGTATGGCGTGTTTTAAATGATAGTGACTTATGCCCTGCAGCTGATGCTCCCCAAACCATTGCTCAACTTTAAGGCTGCAATCTTCAAGGGCTTTCTTTTTCCATTAAAAGTAATAACCTTTTTTCTTGCCTATCAAAATTTGTCAGACATTCTTTGAAATAACAACAATTCTTTCTTATTCCAATTTAATCAGAGACAAATAGACTCACCTATTATATTTTTTCACTTCACAGTCTTTAATTATTAATTACTTATTTACATTAATTACGGTTACTTACAGTCCATATCCTTGAAGAGTTGAATAAAAGA
This sequence comes from Haplosyllis leylae, assembly GCA_038406175.1. Classification (NCBI taxonomy): domain Eukaryota; kingdom Metazoa; phylum Annelida; class Polychaeta; order Phyllodocida; family Syllidae; genus Haplosyllis; species Haplosyllis leylae. Next base: position 3,020 of record JBCAUG010036453.1, on the reverse strand, counting down.
AGAAACCGAGATGGTACACAAATCTGTAGAAATCCAAATAATTTTCATACAAATGAAACTAATCAGATAGTGTCATTTATCTCTGGTAATTAAATTAATGATTCTGTTTCACTTGCGTGTCACAAATGGTGAGACAGAATCAATGGCAAATTAGTCAGTTATGAATAGGTGTTGTTTCATGACTAACGAGCCGTTGACAAGTCTGTCCACAAATTTTGTTAATACAGAAAGTACGATATATTGATCTTTTTCGGAAAGCAAAGGGAAACAAAATGATGCATGATAAATGCATAAAATTGCGTGATTAAACATGTGGGAACAAAAGCTACCAAAAAAATTTACTTTAAATATTATCTTAACCTTTTCTCCTCACTAACAAAAGCGGGTTTTTTGCGGAGACAGGACCCGACAAAGGGACTGGAAGAATCCTTTTCCAATTTTATCGATTCAGGACATCGTTGAACGTAAATACAGATTAGGCTTGTTGCGCTAACGATCTGTTATACTAATGTTTCGGTCATAAAATTTAGTTTGTAAAACGTATGTGGATTCTCGAATGGTTGTATACTGGAATTCCCTCAGCGTCCACATTCTTACAGACGAAAAATAAAATTGATACAGTTAGGTATTTCACAACTACTGTTTTCACTGGGTTTTGCTAAATCCAAAATCTGTAAAGGTTTGCGAGATCGAATTTTCCCAATCTCAGGGAAATTGTTTTTATTTTTTATTGAATAATCTATTCATTGTTGTTTGAATTTTAAAAAATAAAATTGATGACACAAAGTAAAACAAACTGCGGGTAATTTTAACTTCTTTTCCTATTTACAGAGGTAATTATTTGGGTACATCAGGGCCCAAACGAAATCTGTCAATAAAGCCACATACTTCACACTTGTCAGCAACCTCGCAGTCTCTTGTAAACAGGTATTGTCCAATATTTTGGCGGTTTTAGTAAACATAGATTTTGTGGATCTTAAATCAAATGTTCACCACAAGGTTACAGAGGTTGAGTGAAACTATTCTGCAGGTTGTTTTGCAGGATTACCATGCATGATTGATAAGGGCCAATGCAGCTCATTGATTCTGCACAAAGTACATGTGTAAAGGGATCAAAAAGATAATTTCTTGCATAGATAGAGCTATTGATGTAAATTATCTGGTTAATCAATAACATTTTCCATAATTCCATTGTGTCTCTTTAGTAAAAACCCGCCGTACTTTTCTCCTCAACTGAACTATGATGGTTTGTATGGTATCTGTAGATTTCTCTGTAGGTTGGGTTCCTTTCCTTCTGCTATCTCGGGAAAGAAATCTATATGCTTTTAGGGATTTGAACTCAGTGACCCTACATGGGATAAAGGTCTACCATGGGCTTGGCTCAGTTGCACAAGAGATGATCGATTAGGTGCTAAGAGGAATTTAGGATTGGGTGTGTAATAAGCCATTTGGTATCCAATTAATATCTTTGATTTGTAATTTCTAAATTACATTAAATTATATAAACTAGGTGTTAACTTCTTGCTACCCCTGAACTAATTTCATAAATGTGAATAATTAGAAACATTAATAGTTTATAGATTTATCTAGATTCTAGAAAGGAGTTCTTAGTGTTAGTTGAATTATTAAATATCCAGCATCTGCCAACGACAGTGCAGGCGACGGTAACAACGAATGCAACGCCAATAACATTAAGAGTAAGAGACAAGCTAGGTCAATCAATATGTGTTATAAGACACAAAATTTGACCAGTGTAACAGAATATTCTGACCCCCCCCCGGTGAAATCCTGGCACCAGCCCTGATTTCACAGAAAAACTGGGCCACCCACATGAATGCAAAACTCATTTATTTATGTTCTTAGATTTAAAAAATAAAAATATCTTGAATTTAAATATTTTTGCAATTTAGTATGAGAAATATAGTAACAATTTCATCAAAAAAGGTGGAAATATTCAATTTTTAAAATTAAAAACATGCAATATAAAATATATTTTAAGTTATTATAAAATAATTTTTTTAATCTTTGGAAGCATTTAGCTATTTTACAAATGATATGTAAATTTTAAGATATTTAAATTACTTTCTTCTGTATGAAAAATTGACAAAAAGTTATGTTAAGAGAAAAAGTAGAAGTGGAAATGGTGCATGTTATCTGGGGGCTATAGTGTTAAGGGAAGTCCTGAAGATAAGCAAGCCTCTGCCCCTTGTATCAGGGGAAGTGCCAAGATTTCACAGCGGGTCACTCTGGCACTCTACACCGGAATCCATTGCCGTTCAATTTGCACAATCTCCGATAAGAGAATCTGCCTGACATTTCAAACTATTCATAGAAGAAAGTTTCCTTTAAACTTTGTGACCGTACTTATCCATAATTGTTGATATTGGTGTCCAATAGGATGACTTTTGCAGGAATGACGATAATACATATAAGCCAATTTGCTGTAACAAATCCTGATAGATTCTGACAGATACTTGAAAGTCGAATTTTCGAATGGTCCGCCATACATTACTTCAAACTCGCAAATGATTGGGAAGGAATAAAATATAGTGATTGCGAGCAAATCAACGTCAAACTGCAACATATCTTTCCCTGCTTGCAGTAAAATGAAACTTGTCAACTTAAATGAAAGATTGAAACTTTACTGGGAAGTTGGTCAACCCATTGGGAAACTAGTTTTAGTTCAAAGCATTGATTTAATTTAACATGGTAGAGAGCAGTGGATGTTCTGGTTCAAGACTCATTTCACTTAATTTTTTTGCGACTTATCTGTTCCTAATTCATTGCCTCGAGTGACCCATAACGACAGATAATATCGTAGAATGTACGTCGAAGTAAAAGTTGACTGTTCACAGTTAATATACCACTGGTAATATTTTTGTGTACTTACAATTTGTACTGGTGGTTACTTGCATTTACTTATGATTAGTTGACAAACTCCATGTGTTATATTTGCCTCTCTTACCTGTGCTAGCCGTTACCTGCGCTTAAGCAAGGACAAAGGCTAGAATATTTGTTGA
>JBCAUG010036442.1:0-10049 GCA_038406175.1 Haplosyllis leylae | reverse complement strand
TTTTGGGGGTTGCGCAAATATACGGTTTAGCAATAATAGAGCGTCATCTTATGTTAAAATTTCCAGTTGGACCCAATAGAAATGCTTCATTTCCAGACACACATTTTTGTCTGACCATATATGGTCTCATGTGGAACTCTTCAACCTGACAATTTACAACGCCCCCGTGTAGGTGAAATGCCTTAAAAAGCTACTAATGCTAGATTCGGACTTCATGATTCAGAAATCATTTCTAAAATAACATTTTAGCACAAATATTTTTTTCAATATTTCAGAAAACGTCTGGTATGTGTCAGACTTTGGTTCAGATGCCAATGATTGTCTCTCAGCATCTGACCATGCAGGAACCTACAGACGGTTCTGAACAATGCGACAGATGGTGCTGACATCTACGTAACATCTGATGCATTGTCGTTAGATTTTCACAGACAACAATGCAAACTTCATAGACTGAAACAATATCACAAATTTGAGTATCGGCCTTTTCTTTGTTGTGTAGTGGACAGTAATTTAACCTACAATCTGATTGGTCTCTACGGAATGGTTACAATTACTTGCGAAGGTGACTGAAAATATCTTGTCTGATTATCCCAAGTTTTAATTCAAAATAAGAAAAACTTAAATATGTAGTCATCCTACATTGACATGTTTTACAGTATGGTAAGGTATGATCGTTCTCATTACTATTGTAGATGATTTGATACACTGGATCGTCTCCGACAACCAGTTCACTTTCGGTAAAATGGCGTCCATTCGCATCTCGAACTTTACTTCTGAGGCTGGGACATTGATGTTCTTTCTGCGCGGAAGAGCCTCTTTTCAAAATACCAAATTTAATCTATTCGGAGTTTATTTCTTCTTAATTCCACATCATAAGGAAGTGTCACCTAGCAACATGACCACTAACTCTACATTAAGACACATCACAACACCACGAGTAAGAATTTCCCATTCCTTTTTTGACAGTTCAGAGCTCTTCATCTTTGTTCAACAAGTAGCCGCCAAGGTTGAAATTACATCATGTCAGCTAAAATTTACCCATTTAACGGTTGTTCCTTTATACAATACACCCCCATCTCATTTCTTGTACGTGCACGTGGACCAAAGTTTTCTTTCTCATTGTAAGTTTGTCATTTCTTTATTCCTAACGTCAGAAAGTTCAATTATTTCCGCCATTCTTCCTTTGCATGGAAAGGGTAATTATTCTAGACTAGCCAGGTTGACCATTTCAGTCGTTTATATTCACATAAGTGACTCGACACTTCACAGTACCTCACTGAACAAATATGATCCAGTGGGATTGGTTGGTTTCTACATTCATAGGTGTCTTTGGTATGACACATGTCAGATGGTGAAGTTTTTGAACATTTTCTATTTCAAAATATCTGATAGTAAAATTATCTACGAGACACGTGAATATTGCTATTTCCATATGAGTAGGGGAAAGGCATGAGATGACAGAAGAGTGGGTTAGAGACCTTGTCAAGTCCATTTTTCATTCTGTTGTTCAACCATATCCCCACTTCCCATATGCTATTTTTAGCAATATGATATTCAGATACAGTGTAAATCAAACTGTCCAATTTGGTAGTCTTATCTCATGCGACTATCTGGATGTGTACATGTTCGACTGTATCATCTCTTTTGGTAACAGTACTATCCCACCTTTATGGAGGTTTACTCATATTACAAGTTTATTCGATGGTCGTAACATCACAGTAAATCTGACAGATTCCCAACCTTTGGCGTCGCACTTTTTGGTATTTTCAATGTCGTTTGGGCTTGCATCTTTTTTAGACATACGACTGTTATGTCCCCAGGGATATAACATGGTTGGAGCCGGTTTCCGGTATGACTCAAAATCAGCTTCCATTTCCTGTGAGAAACACTGTCAGAAAGACCAATATTCTCTCCAAGCTGGAAAGGCTTTGCTTGACATGCATAAATATTGGCCAAATTTGGCAAATAAAAGTGAGCCTACCTGTTTTCCTTGCCCTGTCGGATCACAATGCGACAAAAGAATTATCAGTTTACCAAACTATTGGGGTTATAAGAATGGATCTGATTACGTCACAATGATAAGATGCCCTGATGGTTACTGTTGTCAAGATAAGGTTACATGTATTGGGATTGATTCCTGTGCTACTGGTAGGACTGGTATCCTTTGTGGAATCTGTGAACAGAACCTTACTGAATCATTTCTGTCCCCTTCTTTCATTCCTACTGAATATTGTTCTGACTCATTGGATGTTGCATTGTATTTTCTTGGTGCTATTTCCTATGCAGTAGCATTGTTAGGAGCCGATATTGCAAAGAAAGCTTTAGGAAAAATAGCTAACGCTCTAAAGGTAGTCTTTAAGAAGGTTAAAAACATCACGAGGTCAATGCAGTCAGTGACAAGTAAAGACTTGCCAGCCTCACCAGAAGTTCCAAGCACTTCCACTGCCATTTCCGAGCGTGACTCTACAAGTTCCATGAAAGAAACCAGAACTGACAGATCTCTTCCCCTTGATAGTGACAAAGATGAGGGGGGAATGAAATACATGCAAATTCTTTTCTATTATGTACAAGATGCTAGTCTCTTTCGGGTTAACCTCTCAAATGAGCAGGCAGATAAGGAAAGTGTACTTGTGAAGTTCATCCAGTTTTCTCCTGATATTTTAGTGGCAGCCTATGAAAAGTTAACTGCACTTTGTTTCTCTTCTGGATCAGCACTTACAAAACTTCTTTTGCAAGCATTATTTGGCCCCAGTGTTATATTGGTCTTTTGTCTGATTTATCTAGTTCAAGTTATTCTCTCCGTCTGCTTCTGGAAGCAGTCAACCATTTGGATTAAGTTTAGAGCTGCTTTAACTGAAGCCCTTCTTATTGCTTTACTCCTTTGCTACCAGAAACTAGCAACCAGTGTTTTTACTCTCATACAGTGCGTTCAAGTCCAAGATATTAGTGTTCTGTATATTCAAGGAAATATTGAGTGTTACACTTGGTGGCAATATGTTATAAGGAACGCGGTTTGGCTGAACATTGTTCCTTTCTTCATTGTTGTGTCCCATTACCCCTATCATGTGAAAGATAAGAAAATGTCTGTTAGAGAATTCATAGCTGCTTGTGTCTTTCCTATTCCAGTCATTTTGTACAAACTGTTCAATAAGTCAGTTAACTTAAGCAAAGCAAGTTCTTGCAAGTCCAAGCCAGTTGGCGGAAATGAGAGAAATGGGGGAAAAGGAGAGCACATAAGAGAAGACCCAAAATTTGAAAAGAGTCAAGGGCAAAAATTGCTTCAAGTGTTTCAGATACTTCATCACAGAAAGAAAAAACAGGCTCCTATTGAGGTTGATTTTGAACTAGAAGAAATAGCATCTGATTCTCCCCCTACTGAGGTCACAGTTTCTGAGACTTCTTCAGTCCATAGTATCAGTACAAACTCTTTAGAGGGCAATGAAGAAGAGACTAACAGTGAAGAAGTGCTTCTCCATTCTTTACTGAGGCATTATAGGTATCTCAAGTTGTTTGGAATTAGATTCACTTGGCTTGGTGTTCACAAACTGTACAGACTCATTCTTGTAGCATGTCATACTTACATCACTGAACCACTGTACAGACTTTACATAATGACTGGTTTGCTTGTTGTTCTGTGTGTAGTTAGTACTGTGATCAAACCTTACAAGGATAGAAAGGCTAATGTAACCTCCATCTTGTCCTATACTGCCAACCTGTGTATTGCAATAATAAATATTGGTAAGGTGGGAATGCTTACATTTGACTGTAAGTCAAATTGTCCTTTGCAATCAGTGTTTGCAAGATATCTTGATACAATTCAGAAAGTCCTGCTGGTTTATGTACCATTAGCTTCTGTTATTGGGTGGTTAATGTTCACCGGAGTTCAAAAATGCAGACCTAAGAAAACCGTCAGGGAAAACTAGTAAATATTTTTCCTGGTTCGTGAGACTCAGCTTATTGATTACTCAGAGAGTCCTTAACATCTTGAGCCTTTGGCAGTTTTATGATAATTAGGCCCATTTTAAGCTGCATTCATTGGTGGGAATTTGTTTACACATTGTCATGACGTCATTTAGATGTTAACGACGCAACGTCATTTTTTTCATTCTTTTTCTTTATTTCCTTATCTACAAGTCATTTCCTTATCTACAAGTCATGTATTTTAATATAATCAGTTTAGCTATATTTTAATGGGTTAAATTATAAATTGAGTACCATGGCATTTTTATTATTTTTCACCCGAGTGTTAGTTTTTTCCTAGCTAAAGTTATTGATTCGGTCCACACGATATGTGTTAGCTACATTTCTGTTCTTTCTTTTGATGCATCACAAACATCTTTATACCATTTGTGCTTTGTTAATTTGGCTTGTTGATTTTTACCTACTTGGTTTCACTAAAATTGTGCAATATTGTGTGAAATGTAATATAATTTAAGCATTTACGTAATTATTTAAATACAAAAATCAAGTTTATGTTTATTTCCTTAGAAAAACTGTCAATTTGACTTTTGTGCGCTTGTGTAAATATTATGTGTGTGAAAAGTGTGTCATAAAATTTGTTTCTGTGTTCTTTAAAAAAAATTCTGTCTATATAAAATGAGATCTTGGCAGGTTTTTGGCAGTAGTTTCTACAGAGAATCCAAAATAAGTAAATGTGACTATTCAGTTTTCAGAAATAGAATATTTTCGTTCAATTGGTTTTATGTAGAATTCATTTGTGTGATTATTGAATGAATTTTACGTGAAATTTCGAGATTTTAGTGATGACATTTTTGTCATAGACAGGCAGGCGCAACCTCTGTCATGTCAAGGGGTACCCCCAGGCAGAACCAGAGGCAGGACTTTTGACAGGACCAGTGGTACCCGTGCCCCCCCCCCCCCCGAGAAGAACATGGGACCAGAAACTTGGGTAACCCCAGAAAGGACCTGGTAAAACATTATCTTCCTCATTCTTCGGATGCGGGCGGTAATTAAAACCTCCAATAAATTGTTAATTACAATTATGTCACTTTGACAGTTTTTGAAACTCAATCAAGATTTTAATTTCGTAATTACCGCCCGCGTACGTAGGACGACGGGAAGGTACTGTTTTCACAGGTGTGTGTCCGTCCATGGGGGGATGTACCCTATCCCTGGTTGCGGGGTACCCCTAAGAGAAGGGGAACCCCAGCCAGGGGGGGGTTAGGCCCCCCTTGGCTGGGATGGGGTACCCCCTCCCTACGATAGGACAGCAAAGCGAGGACCTGCTACGCGGCGGGCGGTATGCCTCTTCCGTTTACGCAGGAGGACTTTCTTGTTTGTTTGTAGTTTCGTTCAAAGAATGATTTAAATATAAAAATTTACCCCAATTTTCTATTCTCACAATTGTTTCGTAATGGCTTTTTTAACATTCACATCTACAGCAATTCAGGGTCATTGACTCCTATGCTTTTTGGAACTTTTTACTGTGACGTTTGCCTTTGATTCATGAACGTACCGCTCGAAGAAAGCTTGTTTGTAATGGAATCAAGGGAGAGAGTTGTGTTTTTAATAGAACATGAGTCATTGATAGAATTCATATGCTATTATATTTTGTGTGTTAACTTGTTGAATAACACCGTCATATATGTAGTTATGTTTAAATGAAACAATAGTACTTCAGCAAAGAATGTTTTTAAGTTAATTTTACGCACTTTCCTGTCCTTGAGAACAAGAAAAGGAATTTTTTAACATTAACAGACAGACAGACAGACACACACACACACACACTCACGCACACACCCACACACACATAATGTTTTAGCTGGGTCCTGCTTGCTACGAACTTGGTTATCCGGCAGATTTCTTGGCATCAAAATCGTTGAAAGCAGCTTCAAGGAGTTCAGTGCCAACGAACGCCCGTTTATGACGAACCGATACCGTTTTGTTCCTGTTTACTCTTTGTAAGCAGGAACCAGTGTATTCATTACCGGCCGCGTAGGTTGTACGACGGGAAGGTACTGTTTTCACAGGTGTCTGTCCGTCCACACCCAGGGGTACCCCCCCCCGTCTAGGGATGGGGTTGCCCAGGATTGGGGTACCCCCACCAACCACTCCCCCCAACCAGGGATGGGGTAGCACCACCCCAGCCATGGTTGGGGTTCCCCCTCAGCCAAGGAAGGGGTATCCCCTTCCACCTCCCCCCTGGGATAGGACAGCAGAGCGAGCACTTGCTACACGGCGGGCGGTATGCATCTTGTGTTCACGTAGGAGGACTGTCTTGTTGCCCATGTTATCGTTTTTTTGGGAATCGTGACTTCAACACTCCTACTCAGTTCTATTTGAAGCAAGCCAGACAGATTGGTGTTTTTTTTTGCATGAAATACAATACAGTCTGTAAGAATTGAAACTCTTGTTGGTGATTACCTGGAATAAAACGTCTGTGCATCAGACAGTTGAATCAAGTCATATTTGTAACAAATCCCGAAATTTTTCTGCAACAAATTTATTGAGACAGATGAGTTTTTTTAAAGGCTTGTTTACACTTAGCGTTTGCGTGTGCATCTGCGTTTGCGTCTACGTCAACATGTACATGAACTTTAACATTGAGTCAATGAGAGAATGGGTAACAGACCTACTCTCTGCATCACACGCACATGCAAACGTCATGTGTAAACACAATCACTTGTTGCCATAGAACCTATTCTTGACGTTTGACGCAAAGGCACACGCAGACGTAACGTGTAAACAGAGCTATAATCTACAATTATAATACATGAGACGAAAACTGATGCTCTCGTTTATTTATTAGACACAAACTAGCACTTGATGTGGCGGATCCAGGATTGATCGCATGTAGAGAGAGGGATCTATGCCAATTGGCATCATTAATACAAATGTTTTAACAATGTCTGTGTGTGTGTTTTTTGTGTATGCGCGTGCTTGAGTGTGTGTGTGATCCGTGATCCTGCGTGCGTGTGTGTATGTATGTATGTATGGGTGTGCGTTTGTTCGGGCGTGCGTGTGTGTGTATGTGTGTGTGTTCGTGGGTGCGTGCGTGTGTGTATGCGTGCGTGCATGACATTGATATGCATATTGGCATTAAAATCGCAACCAATGCATGCTAGTTAGAAGAACAATCAGTGTAGTAATATCACACATCTGTGACCTGAGACCTCGGTTCAAAGAACACTTTGTTCGCAAGTTACTCACGGTGCTCATCGTTGAACAAAGAAACGTATTGTTTACAAGATATTCACAACCGGAAGTAATACTCAGCTCTGTGACGTCACTGGGTTCCCATCCAATCATTTCACGCTCTGTGGTGAAGCGTTCCTGCCAGCTTATCCACCAACACAGTTCACTGGTGCATTTTAATGGGTTCCCAGATAGATCCAGATTGAGTTCAGATGGAACACCTATGGATGAGGCAAAGTCATCTGGATTGAATGTATCTGGATTAAATTCAGTCAGAGAGTTATTGTTAAGTAACATAATGTCCAGATTCTTCAAGCCCGTAAAAGCACAAGAATCAATGGACTTAATCCTGTTGAAGGATAAAGTCAATCTCTTGAGGTTTTTAAGCTCAGAAAACGCATCCTTCTGTATCGTAGTCAGTAGGTTTCTTCCCAGATCTAAGATCTCAAGAGATCCAAGTCCAGAGAACATTTTTTTCCGAACTTTGGTCATTGAATTATTGGAGAGCACCAGCTTCTCGAGAACGGCCATGTTTTTGAACAAATCATCATCCACATCTTTTATCTTGTTACTTCCAAGACACAAATTTTCAGCTGTCGAGAGATCTTTAAAAATTTTATTTTGAAGTAGTTCCAGATTATTTCGACACAGAGATAGTTCTCTCAGCATGTGTAGACCGACAAAGGCATCTGGATCTATCTGGTTTATGTTTTGGCCAGTCAGCTGTAGTCCAACCAATGATTCTAATCCAGATGACATTCCAGAGTTTATGCGTTTGAGTTTATTATGCCATAGATCCAAATGTGTGAGATTTCCCAATCCAGTGAAAGATTTTCCATCTATGTCTTCAATGTAGTTTTCAGACAATGTTAAAACTTTAAGAACCCCTGCGTCTTGGAACATACCCGGATGTAAACGAGTCATGTGATTGGCCCACATATCCAGCAATTCAAGTTTATCAAGACCAACAAATGATCCATTTTCTATGACGTTTATGCTATTTGCTCCTAAATAAAGCAGTTCCATGCTTTCAAGTCCATGAAACATTTTATATTTTAGCTCATTTAAGCTGTTGTAGGATAAATCTACCTCTACTACGTTTACGAGGGACTTGAAACATCCACTAACTGTTGAACTGATAACGTTTGATCCTAGATTCAATTTTGTCAAACTCCCAAGTCCATGAAACACATTTTGCGTCAAAGTTGTTATTCTGTTTTCAGATAAATTTAATTCTTCTAAGTTTGTTAATTCAACAAACGTTCCACTAGGTACGTGACGAATAGCATTTCCGTTCAGTTTAAGTTTCTCAAGTCCTCTAAGTCCGAGAAACACGTGAAAACTAAGTATTTGCAAGGCATTCTGGGATAGAATAAGGTCTCTCAAATTGCTCAATTCAAAAAAGGATCGGCTTTCGATGTTGCTGATTTCATTTGATTCCAAATCCAAGATCTCCAGCTTCTGTAATCCTGAAAAGACGTCTGATGTCACCTGCTGCAGTTTATTGGTTCCTGCGTTTAGTTCCACAAGATTGCTTAGATTAAGAAACGTTTTAGGGGCGATGGTGTCAATAACGTTATGCGACAAATCTAACGTCTCTAGCGGTTTTAATCCCCTTAACGTCTCGTTTGTTATTTTCGACAGTTTATTATCACTGACGTCTAAGATAGTTAGATAAGATAGAGATAAGAATGTGCCATCCTCGATGTTGACGATGTCATTGGATTCAACGTTGAGTTTCTGTAACGTTTCAAGATTAATAAACGTTTTAGTCGTAATTTCCGTCAATTCGTTGTGACTGAGATCCAGCGACAGTAACGTTGTTAATCCAGCGAAACTACCGTTTTCTACGTCTGAGATACGATTCCAAGACAAGTCCATCTCAAAGCAGAGTGACAGGTTCATAAAGTCTTCGGATTTTATTCTAGTAATGATGTTGTGACTGAGATTCACTCTCACGACATCTAGTGGGATGTCCATGGGTGCAGAGATGAGTCCAGAGTTGTTTCCAAGGTAACCGTTGCCATGACTGAGCTTTGTGTTATTCGGCCGGATATCCGGTGGAGATCCCGTAGCCACACTTAGTCCTTTGTTCAATAAAAAGAAATCACTTGCAGCACATGGAGAGACGTGCGTACAGAAAAAGCTTTTACTTTAAAGCTAATTAAAGTGGTCTTCTTGATGAAATAGTGCTCGTTTCTGTACACAAATTTAGCGTCATAATATCTTTGTAATCTGGCTTTGTGATGTCATTTGAGACTTTGGAAACCGTTGCCATGCAGGGTTGCTTTATTTGTCAGGTGAGGAAAAACAAATGTGAATCCCAAAATTGTTGAATTATAATTCCCAAACTTGAGACATTAAAAAATATTGCGGTCAAGCGATGGAAATGGAAATTTATGACCCCCCACAGGTGTCTCTTTCTATTTGATTAACTTTAATCTGTTACACTTCTTGTCTTTTTTTCTGAAAAGGTTTTCTATTCCCCCTCCCCCCCATGATGATTTGTACAATTAGAGTTAGAAGTGCAACTAAATTTGGAATGAGGCAGCAACTTTTTACACGTGTACGTATTTTGTCAAACATGTTAAACCTGAGGTTTTCAGCAACATATCACTTGTCCTTTTGACAACAAATTTCAGGTTTGTTATCTTGATTTAACTGTAAGGTGTCAGTTGTGGCACATGAATTATTAGAGTATGAACAGTTTATCAATTTGTTTACGGGGGGAACGTTCTAAGAGGAGGTTGTGCCTTGGTAATAACAATCGTGTTTTTCCTATTTGGGTTTTGAAATTAGGTGAATTCATCTAATTAGTTGAAATATCAAGGAGTGAAGAATTTCACTTTGGTGGCTCGTATGCTGAAGTGTTTTCCCTCATATTTCCCCATTTC
>JBCAUG010036431.1:0-10049 GCA_038406175.1 Haplosyllis leylae | reverse complement strand
TTTGTGAAAGAGATGCACCCAATTTATCAATTTCACAATGCAAAAAATAGCAAAATCTTCAGAGCTGAAAAGGTTAAACGGCTTGATTTACATGGTTGTAAACTGCAAAAGATCGCATCCGCAGTTTGGTCAAATACAGGGTAGATATGTTGCTGTTTCGTAGAGAGTCAGTGACCTGGTTTTATTTCCCGAATTGGATTTCCTGAAAATTTCAGTTTGGAAAGATTTTAAGTTGTAGGAAACAGTCCTCCAATAATGCAGATATTATGCGATTTCCAGTGATATTTAGTACTTGTTGATGTGTCAGCAAACAGATGATATCGCATGCGATTGCCGTAAGATGATTGTCAAATTCATATTCATCAGAAACAATTTTCTTAAATATCTGCCTCCGTTGTTGCTGTCAACAGGTTTACCACGTGTTAGGGAAAAACTAAATTTTCTCCAGGTCAGGGAGTTGTCAGGGAGTTTTGAAAAAATGTCAGGGGATTTTGACCATTTGATCAATGTCAGGGAATTGTCAGGGAATTTTGTCGTGGCAATTAAATTTGATCAAAAAATGATTAACCTGTTTTTGCTTTCATACTTTTTCATGTGCAAAGATTTTTGTTAGCCTTGCTTCACTTAGCATACATTCCTGTCGTACCTTTTTCAAAGTGCTTTATAAGTTATATCACGACTTTTAGGGACATAGACACAGTTCCACCCCGCGGGGAGGGTTGAAAAATTATGCCCCGAGGGGCTTTAGCCCTGAGGATTCCTCGCGTCTGGATCACACGCGCAGCTCAAGGGACAGCGGATTCTCTGTCTAGATACACTCAGTGGGGACAACACGAGCAAAGTGATTATGATGATGAATCCGGTGATATTCATCATCATTGTTGCATAGTTTGTTCTTCTTAGTCATGAGAGTGAATGAAGTAGATAGAATCAATGTGCATTGCAAACACAGCACCAGAACAGTGAAACATTTCCAAACTGACTTGTCCTTTAATATTAAAATCCAATGTAACAACAACACGTGAAAATCTTCCTTATTTCTGGCTGCAATTTCCTTATTTGTCTCGTAAACTTGGGAAATTTAGTAGAATCCTTGACTAAATATCATGGTATTTATTAATGCTGACAACTTTTGTTATCATACCCACTCGTTTGCGCGCGCACCATTATCAAGAAAGATGTCAGCTCAAAAAGTCTATCTGGTTGACCTAGTGGCAAACAGGGTTCCCACTGGCACTGGAAAATGAGAGAAGTTTTTCCAGTCAGGGAATTTTAAAATTTAAGTAGAAAGTTAGGAAAAAGTCAAGAATTTCTTAGGGGTATATAGGCAGCCAAGGAAATTTAGACCAAAAAGTTTTAAAAATTTAAAAAGTTTGAACAGTTGTTTCTTGACATGTATTTCTTAGAAACTGTGTCCATATTGAGAAAAAAATGTGATTCATATTGGGGACAAAAGTGACATTTTAATACAATTTTATTGTCTCCATTCAAGTTTAGCTATAAATTGTAGGCTCGTTTGAAGGTATAAATATTTTTATGATTTTCAGGGGGAAAAGTCAGGGAAATTTTCAGAAATCTGGAAAAGTCAGGGAATTTCTTGAGAGGAAAAAATGTCGAACCTTGCGATCTGTATCGGTAGCTCAATTTATTGAGGTACTTGAATGTCTCATTTTGAAGCCCAATTCTGTCCTCTTACGTCTCCTTGAAAGAATAAGTCGTAAAAGGGATACGTCTAACCTGCTGTCTACCAAGAGTCTAGCAGGTGTTGCACTGAGAGGTCAATGAGAGGAATCTGTCGTGCGCATGCGCACACAAGTGGGGTGATTTACCCAATTTTGAAACCCATACCGACATTACATTACGGCTATCACTTGCCCCGAAAAGGACTGGTGTTCTCCAAAAATAAAAGAGGTAATCGGATCTAACCGTCTTAAAAGAATCGGTCGATGATTTTCCTGTTTTGTAATCGTGCATTGATTACATCATCTGTTAACACCAAATGTACAGTTAATTGAAGTGCTTTCAAGTTTGCCCATCAAATCTCATTTCACAAGGAAGTGTTAATATAGTCAACACCACAAAATTGAGCAAAACAAACAACGGTAGTACTTTTGATACTCTTGAAAATCATTCTTATCAGTTTCAAAACAAGAAACCGCCTAATGAATGCAAGACCTTTTGGCCCCCATGTTTATTAAGAGTATGGAATGAAGGGAATGCATTTGACTGTCAATTATGACAATTAGTTTATCCCTGTTATTGACCTTGGAAAGTATTATTAACGACATAGAATGATGATAGTTGCAGTTAAATTTTTAGCGAGAAATTTTCATAGTTCATATGATCTCATTGGTTTTCAACACGAGCAAAAAAACTTGTTGGAGTGTGCGGAAATTAAAAATGGAAATATTATGTTGTCAGCAGTCCGAAGTAAACATTCTCAGTTCCCAGTGAGGGTTGACATCAGGCGAAAAAATTGCTTTTTTGTCCTTTTATCTTCAAGAAGAAATATAACATTAGTACCCATGATCTCGATTTATAAACAAACCCAAATTAGTCCATCTGCGTTGCTGCAAATTTACGTTATGGTAAAAGTTAATTTTAATGAAGGGTACTCATCACAAGAGTTGTTTCTAATATTTTAGCTACGGAGAAAAGTTAGCGAAAGCACAAATAGTGTCAAATGGACGTAAGGCTGACCTAGGTTTACACAAGCATTTCATTCATTCCTACTTTTCACTGAGAAGTTGATGAATGATATCTACACATCAGGTCTGCGCGGCCTGACGGTATTTATTCTCGTAGTGAGGAAGTTAGGATTGTCTTCATCATATTGTGGTTCGTCTTGCAGTGGACGTAACGTCTTGATGAGACGTTTCCAGAATCGACGCTGTTTCCTTTCGTTACGTTGGGGCCATTTGATGTAGGTTTGTGTGGCAAATAAACAAACCATTTGCTCTGTCACGTATTTCTTTTGTATTGGCTCAAGTAAAATTGGTACCACCACATCCCTGAATGAATTGCAGAGTATGAATACTTTAAAATAAGTTTAATGCTTTAGAGAGATCCATTAAAAACCCTGTGGAACTATTCTTACGTTTTCTTGGTTAATATCTTATGTTGAGCCATGGCCATTTCCAGGTCACACCAGTAACTTCGAGCGTAAGCATTGGACAAAACCAGAACCGTCTTACGACTCTTTTCAACACTGTCTATTATGTTGCGTGCGATAGTTCGTCCAGCCAACCAATTCCTGAAATGTTTGTCTTTTGTTGTGAAAAAAGACCACTTTGGCAACAACAGGATGTTTAACTTCAGACAGCCGGCTGTTGCCCCAAGTGATTTGAAGAGCCACCTTATGACTTGTAATTATAGTATCTAGGTTAAGGTCAAGTATAAAGAAACTAGTCTCTTCGATAGCTTTGATGAAGGCATATTTTAATAGCCTCGGGATTATTTGCAAGAAAGGGGATTTAGCAAAAAGAAGCAACTACAATCGAACAGACACGTTTTTAGATCTAAAGTTTTGGAAAAAAATTATACAAAAATATAATGTAGTGGATACGCTTTTTTATTTTAGGACTGTTCTTGGTACAAACTATGGTTTGTCATACCTCTGATGGAGACAGAGTCTAATTTTAGCCTGATATTCGAGTTTTCGCAAGAGTTGATGCACAACCCATCTCTGATCGTGATGTGTGTAGGAGACAAAAGCATCAAACACGTAACGTTCTGCTCCCATTTCTCGCTCCACCGCCTTGCGAGCTCGAACCAAATACATCCAATACCTGCGTAAATGTAACAGATTGAGTGTCTAGAGGTTTCATTGAAATCAAAAACGTTGAATCAATGGAGAGCTTGGTCAGATCATGTGCATTTCTACATAGACTATTTCAAAACGAAATTAGCGTGGAAATTCATACCATAGATACCATCGAAGTCTGTAAAGTGATGTCAATAAAGAAATGGTGAATCCAAAACACAGCAGCAGTGACCAATATATGTAGTAAAACTGGAACGACATGCATTGCTCCTCCAAATAAGTATCTTCAAGTAAAACGTTGGGCCTTGGTGCGTGGCATGATACAAGATGCATATTCCTGGCGTAGACAACACCAGATCTAATCCAATTAGTGAACCACATTAAATCGCAGTCACATTTGAAAGGATTATGTGAAATATCTAGTTGTTCTAAATGGGGTATTCTATCCAGAAAAGCTTTGTCAATGGATTGTATGTTATTTTTTTTCAATGTCAGTATTCGTAATTTTGATTGGTCCTTCAGTAGATCAGGGTCCAATTCTGCTATCTGATTTGATTGCAGAGACAGGGTGGTTAGCTTTGATAGATTTCGAAATAAATTCTTTGGTACGCTCTGCAAACCTGTAGCTATCAATCGGAGATAGGTAAGTTGTTTCAGTGGTTTCAAAAGGTCCACGATTTGATGTTTTATCGTTGAAGTTATCTGACTATTTCCCGTTAGGTCAAGCGATTGTAAATTTACCATTTGCGCAAACGCATCAACGGTTATGTTGACAATATTATTCTGATTGAGCCGCAGGTCCTGAAGTTTTTGAAGTCCAGCAAATGCGTTTTGCTCAATATGTGATATCTGATTGTATCCCAGTAGCAATGTCGTAAGGTTTTGTAAATTGCGAAACGCATTGTTTGCAATTGTGTTGATGTCGTTGTTTTGCAAGTCTAGATATTCCAAACTGTAATATCCAATAAACGTATCTGGCTTCAGTACCGGTTTACCGACGTTGTTAAGGAGTAGTACAAACGTTTTGAGATTTTGTAGACCAATTGAAGCTGCATCTGGAAGAACCGACAACTTATTGTTCTTCATATCAATTTTTATCAAGTCTGTATTGTATTTGAATGCATCTGCTCTTATTTCCCTTATATAATTGTCCCTTATGTATAAATATTGCAGCTTTCTCAAGTACTTGAATGTATCTGAATATATTATTTCAATTTTGGCTTTTCTTACTTTGAAATAGAGTATGGATGTGTTTCCTAAATATTGGAATGTTTTGCCAGTTAGATCTGCGAAATTATTCTTATCAATCACTATTTTTTGCAGTGCATATGTTGCAGAAAAACCATACAAAGCTTGCTCTGCAGTAGTGGCATTTATCAAATTTTCGGCAATGTTTAGAGTTTCTAACTTGGTCAGTGGTGAGAAGGTTCCTGAGTCAATTATTTTCAAGTTGGAAGCCATTATAATAAGCTCTTTAAAATTTTGAGAATTATTAAGATTTGAAAAACTCTCATTTGTTAGAAATTTTATGTTGTTGTGGCTAAGATCCAGTTGTTCTAAACGTCGTAGTTTTTGAAATGAAAGTCCCAGTTTACAGGTTCGTATGCCGTTTTGTCTTAAATCCAGAATCCTTAACTGAAATAAACTAGACAATTCTTTGTCAGGAACCTTACCAAGATGGTTTCTCGCAAGAAGAAGATACTTCAAATGCGGTATAAATCTAAAAACATCTTCTGAAAATGATGTCAACTTATTATTCTGAATATCCAGGAATGTTATGGCCCTCAAGTATTGAAAGTGTTCCTTAGTTACTATTTTGATGCCAATTCCAGCCATATATAAAGCCTTTATGTTACTATTCTTAAGGTTCCTGAAGTCCTCTGGTTGAATCTGTCCGATTGGATTGTTTGAAATACCAATGGCATATAAACTTTTCAACTGCAAAAAGCACTGATGAAATTTGGCGCTGGTAAGCTTATTCGATGTTATGTTAAAGATTTGCAGTTTCTTCAAGAGGCAAATATTTTGCCACGGCATAGCCGAAAAGGAATTTTTATCCAAAACGAGTTGTGTTAACAAAATGTTCTTTACGACTGTGTTGTTAACCAGGCCATCCAATTTGTTTTCCTCCAAATTTAATATTTCCAATTGGTTATACAGTTCAAAGGCGTTTGGATAAATGGAGGTGATACCATTCAGGATCAACTTTAAAGTCCTCAAACTTTCCCCTCCAATATTTTTGAAAAGACTTCTTTGAACAACAGACATTTTGTTACCTATTATATTTAAATAGATCGTTTTGTTTGGTAGTAACGGTATTGTGTTCCATGTTTGCAAATCCGTACATGATACCGCCAAAAAATCTGGTTTCTTTAAGTCCGGCTGACATTTGCAGCTCAGCGGACACTTGCTTCCAGATGCGTTTGTCAGAACAGATCTTCCAAAGAAGTGAAGCACGAGGAATAGTGTCCCAATCTTAGTAAATGTAGAATTTTTTATCATAATGATTTTGAGCCTTAAATCTTCCAGCACTGATGTTCTTATTTTTATTTCCAACACAACTTTGTGATAAATTCGAAGGAAAAATTCATTTGTTTCAATCTAAAGCACATTCCTTAACATATCATTTCCCACTCAAACGGCACCTGTGAAATCTATCTAGTTTGTACGATAGAGTAAACCAAAACGATGTGCCTAATTTATTGATACCAATTCGATGGCTTCTTCCGAGGAAACTAAACTTCATGTGACAAGCATCCGGAAACACCACTGTCATGTGTAAGTGGTTATTGCTGCTAGACAAAATGTTAGACAATTTATTGGGGGAATTTCCATGGTTTTTAGTATATTCAGCACGAACTAACCGTAGGGAAGACAGAACGACTACAACTAGTCGGATGAAACAGTGACTAGTCGACTACAATTCTGGTAGTCGACTAGTCAGCATATAAAAAGTTACTGCTAAAAACAGATTTCTAGCAGTAGCTATTTGAAGCTGGTTACTGGTTAAGGTAATATATACAGCTTCCACCCTTACCATACTAGACCACACCATATCTGGGGAAGGTGTGGTATCCTGACCAGGTGACCCCACCACTTGGCAAAACATTACCTTCCCTCATATCTATGTATGTGGTCAGTAAAAATGTTATTGTGGAAGTATTTTCAATAAAGAGTAGGTGACCTGTATGTCACCAATATTACACTTTCCTAGCTTTTCTCAGTCAATATCCTCTAGTTAGCAACTGGAGCAACAGGCCTCTTCTCTCAGGGGCAACAGCAGTTGTTTATGGGTGTTCAGTTCATGCACTGGGCCCAAATCAGGTGAGTTCTACATGCTGGAAGAGGGGTGGCACTTGGAGGGCACCAGTATCTAACAGCTAATGACAATACTGAGTACCCTCCATGGAGTATTCCTGCTGGAAGAACACAAACTAGTATCTTCTATGTAGATTTTATAAGAAAAGTCCAATGTCACATAGAGTGGTTTCACAGCACAATGCAATGATAAGCCACACTCAGCTCTAGCAACTGCACAGTTAACAAACAAGACATTGTCACAGACTTCAATAGTACACAATACAAACTGGAAGTACAGTCTAAAAATAGCCACAACTTGGCTAAAAGATCAGCAAAAACCCTGAAATACAAGAACAGGAGTATGGTCACTGAGACAAAATACAATTCAAGTAATTCTAGTGAAAGAGACAATGATTTACTTATTAAGCACATTACTACTTAGACTTTAACAGGTTAAGAAAATAGGAGGGCCATGGGCTCACAACCTTCCTGGATACTGAAAGAGTATCCAGTGTACTCAAAATGCTCAAATAAGCCTTTTAAGATACCTTCCATAAGATCCAGGATGAGGGTTGTGAGAGTCACTGTTTCCCTCTACCTAAGAAGTTCCTGCTGTATAGGTAAAGGGTACTTAACAGTCTGGTGGTCACTCTGGTAGTCCTACTTTCCTTGGCACACAGGCCTCTTATAGAACTAACCTGACCACAGGCATATCAAGTAAACCTTACAAAATAGTTATCCAAAGCTGTTAGTAATCCTTGCTGCCTTTGGCTACCCTTCTTTCATAAAGGAGGCACTGGAAGCAACTAGCTTAGATTGGAATCACTTTCAACA
Source organism: Haplosyllis leylae (assembly GCA_038406175.1). Taxonomy (NCBI): domain Eukaryota; kingdom Metazoa; phylum Annelida; class Polychaeta; order Phyllodocida; family Syllidae; genus Haplosyllis; species Haplosyllis leylae. The sequence continues at coordinate 2,152 of JBCAUG010036431.1, read as the reverse complement.
CATTTGAGCTATACAGTTTTGCTCTAAGGCAGAGGGGTGCAGGTAGGAATACACTCATACTTTAGCACTTGCACCTTTAACCTAATTGGTCCAAAATAACCATGGATCACACAGAGAGAGAGGTCTGATTGGTCCCTGGAAAGTGTGCATGTGATGGGGATTTACTGATTGGATAAGGCTTGAGGGTAGTGGTATGATTGGGGTCTGATTAATACATGACTGTAAAGGAGGGGTGTGATCGTCGTAACTGTATGTTCTGCATGCTAAATCAACTGCAATGAGTCAATTATGAGACCACTCCACAGGCCTCTAAGTCATTTATTAACCTGTTACATGTTGTTCACACATATTTCTATTTTACATCTGATTGCCAGCCAATTATTTGACTAATAGTCAACTAATGCTCTCCGACAAGTCGACGAATGAAATTTGGTAGTCATGCCTTCCCTAGCTAACCGACAGCAAGTTATATCTATCGTGTGGGGTGATCGTGACAATGTGAGAAGAAAATTTGAAGGAATTTGTTTTTTTAAGCCGTTGTTGGCAGTGACACTTTAGCCTAAATAATTGGGTGGAGATCGCATATTAATTATAACTGCAAGCATGTTACTACTTAGAAAAAACAAGGTTTTCTTCACTAAAATTATTCTAAACTTTATAATTTGACTGCATTAGCAAATAATCTCAGGTTCTCAAAAATCCGTAGACGTCAGGAGGAAAAACGGATAAACCCATTCATTATAAAACTCCTGATGAGGAAATATCAAACAGGTTCTTCCAGTGGTTAACTAGGGCCCGCACACATATAATGTTGAAAGCACGGAAATTTTGCAAAACCACAACCGTCACAGGTCGTATTCAGATTGGGATGCTGACCTAGTGCCTGACAAAATCTTCAGACCCAATGACCATAAACATGAAATAGTGCAATCAGTTTTTCCACTTTTATGGCTCAAATATTTACTGAATAATGCATTTGAAACTTTTGAAGTGTTCCTTAAATTTTTAAAAAGAAATACATACAATTTGTGGAATTTGATAGAATTGTAATTAGATCAACACAGTGGTCATTGGCCATATTCCCCCCCCCCAAAATAACAATAAAATTCAATTTCTCAGAAATTTAAACTTTACCTCCTTTGAAAGTTGTTGGAATCAGATTTGTGTACATTTTTGCAGAAGATGATGAATATCCACACATGAAAAGCCTGTAAATGTGAAAACAAATTTAGCCTGGAACCCTATGGGAAATGGCAATTTTTTCACATTATCTCTCTAAAGGAAAGGCACAAGTTTCAGATAATAAGGTTAGAAATAAAAGTAATTGAACAAGTAACCAAAGCAAAGATTGGCAAACAGTAATGAAGTTGAGGAATATTTATTTTACATTTTAGATCAGTTTCAAACACACATTTTCCATGTTTACGGGCATCGGGTCGAAGATTTTGTCTGGCACTAGGTCAGCATCCACATCTGAATACGACCTGTGACTATGGTTTAAAAAGTTTATTTATTAGTCATTGAGGGAAATTGCTAGCAAAAAGTCATGGCGTGTAATGGTCTGTGATAAACTCTCTGAAACGTCAGAAAGGCTAAAACAAGTACCAAGATAGATAGGCCTAATACTGTAATAGCTGGTTTGAACAAACTAACACCCAGGTATTAATCCTCGACTTCAAAGGGGAGTATTGGAACTACCAAATTAGTAACAATGAAGGTATTTAGTGGTCAAATTGCACATGGTGAGATTACAGAATGATCCGGTTATCGCAAATGATACCCTGTAATTTTCACTGTGTAACTATATTCCAGTCACATCACTACTAACAGTTCAGGATATTTTCGAATTTGGTCGTCCGGCTTTTGGAATGACAGTATGACTGCTTGTCTGAATTGTTGCCAATTATCACATGACTTGTCGTTGCTGGTGGTGGTTCAATTTTGAACACCCAGGCCAGTCGGTAATTATGACTTTATTTGCCTTCAAGGAACTTTTTCTTGGACTGATTGAAACTTTACTCAATAGTTCTGTCTTGCCTCAAGACATCATGGAGTAATGAACTGTATGTACGTTTAATCGAGTTTTCCCACTATAAACCTGTCAATGAATTCCCTGAATTCAGTGAATTCCTTTTGGTCACTTGTGGGACAA
>JBCAUG010036420.1:0-10049 GCA_038406175.1 Haplosyllis leylae | reverse complement strand
GATGTTTGAGACATGGAATGACGCTCTTTTGGCCAATGGAAGCCAAATACAGTTGCGGTTTCGCTCCTCTCCTCAAGCTTTCGCTAGAGTTAATTCTCAACCTGTTACAATAGTATGGTCAAAAAATGAAACAAATCAAATAGCTCAGCAACTCTATTCTAGAAAAGCATCAAAGTTGTGTAAATTACGCATTACGTAAATTACATCGGAGTATTTTTATGATTTTATGGGACGTCACTTGAAGGGTGGACCCCTTACTACGCGTAATACTGGATCCGCTTCTGGCAAACATTCCACTCAAAATTAGTAGAATCTTTGCCAGTCAGGACATAAGAATTCTGCAGATATCATAAGTCATAACTGAATTCTGCATCGTAGGTAAAGAGACGGCTGTCGGCTCTACAAGAGGCTATGCCTGCAATAGACGATGCAAGCGATCAAAGGATAAAAAATGCCGTTACAACAGCGAGACGAAGGGTGGAGCAGATCGATCGACCGCCTTCTGTACAGACTCCAGTAGGAACAGTTCACGAAAAACCAATGAATCTCGACATGGGAGACTTTGCTTAAACTTCGGATGTGATTATAAATTGTGCTTATGGAGTGTTCACACCGACTTTTTTCTCAACCTAAATCTATTTCGATTATATACGATTCCTGTAAATTGGGTGGTACTGTAACTGTGCCTATGTATACATTCATACCAGCTTTTGGCGATTGCGATTAGGTTCAAGAACAGGTTGTGCACCCATTTTTCTGTGATTGTGATTGCAATCCACAATTGCAATAGTTTCAGGTTGATAAAAAAGTTGGTATGGATGGACCATTATTGTCTCGATTTCTAGGTTATGTATTCCAAGTGTACTTAATAAGGAGTAACCTCTTCTCAGTGGGTTTTCGCTCCGAAGGAGAAATATGTTTTACTTTCCGTATCCTAAAATGCGGATGTTAATACAAAAACAATAGAATTACCAAAGTGTGATGGCTGTCTAGAGGCTGACTACTGTTTGAAGGTTCACAATGCACACCTCAAAATATGCGGTTACTTCACATTAAATTTCACTTGCAACAATAATCTGTTATAGATCTATACACAGAACAGTGTGATTAAAGCTGTGTAATGTTTAATATACGTAGATATTGATATTTAATTAATAAATTGTAAATGCTTTCGAGCTAATCTGTTTAACACCCGAATTACAATGAAATCTCTCATCTTTTAATGGAATTCAGAATAGAATCATATATGAATTTTTGATTCAATTTGATCCCCGTCTAAATTGTGTTTTGAAAGATATGCAAAAAAAGACATTGAGTTGAACGTTCGCATTGCTGGCACGTAAATGATGTCATGGCAGTATTCTGTGTAAACAAATTCTAACCAATGACTGCAGCTTAAAGTAGGCCTACTTATCATAAAAGTGCCAAAGCATATTCCAAAGAAAACTGTGGGCTCCCTCTTTCAATCACTAAGTTGACTCTAAACGAGCCATCAATAAAGGATGAAATATAAAGATGTGTGACCATTTTATTTTTCAATACCACAACAAGAATGTTTCCTGTTCAAATTTTCAAAAGGACTATTTGAACAAAGATGTATATTGCTTCACATCTGATGCTTCAGGAAACCAGGGCGACTGGTTCCTATCCTTTCATTGATTCAACTCGTGTTAACTATGTAAACCAATTCTAAGAAGATCAACCAACTTACGTTCCAAATAGAAATAATTTATGAGCAGTTAAGTAATCCTTTGTCACGACAAATTTACAAAAGACGAAATTTGAGAACCAGCACAGTCTCCCTGTCCATACATCTTCTTTTTGTGGAAGCCGTGTGTGACGCCATTTGATTGATGCCAAAACATTAATATTTGAGGTATAAAGGAGGTGTTTCAAGTCCAGGAAGGCTATTATACATTGCAATTAATGTTATCAGATGGTAGTAACCCACATCTCAATCTTTTAAGTGCAAAAAGGACATCTCACCTCAATGTTGTCCACGGTTAATAGTGATGATGGAGATCCCTGTCTCAAAGTGTAAGTGACTTTGAGGTATGGCAAACTTTTTGCATCCAAACATTGAGGTGTGGGCCTCCGATCAAATTTATTTCACATTACTTCAACAACAGGTGTGAATAATAACTAAGCAAAATGTGGGAAAACCAAACTTGTCGATGTTGTTAATCTTTTACACTTTTGATGGGAGTCAATGAAATCATCAGTGTAATATGTATTGACTGATTTCACCTTTGTTCAACCTATTGTGTGAGTTATGACCTTTCCTGTGCATGGAACAGGGCTACGCCATTGTAAACTCATTCTAGACAGTGCATGCACTGATCTCATACATATCACCCCACCTTTTAGTCATGAGCCATTTATGATCTCTTGATGATCTTACAGACTGTGCCATAAGTTAACAATAGGAACTTCTCAGTTGATTTTCACTTGAACCTTGCCCCTCCATACTTGATTTGTATGATGTTTATCTTATATTTCAAGTTTTTCTTGCTGACTTTAGACAATTCTATTAGTTTGTGTACTTGGACTGTCTTAGTGGAAATGCTGAATAAATGTTTACTGAAGGAACTTTACACCACCCTAGTGACTGTATTGACTGTTGATACACTCTGCTTTCTGTCTCAAGTGCTTGAGCAATAAAAGTGATTTAGAAGCTGTTTGTTTGTGTCTTTACCCTGCATATGAACAGATATTTCCTGGAGGAATTTCTACTGGGCACAGTATTTGAATAAGTGAATAGAAACAATAATTGTCACCCCTTGAGAATAGGAAGCAGCTGAGTTTGAGATGCCTCTCTCACAGAGACTTGCCAATGTAAAATAAAAGTGACATAGGAAACTGTTGTGGTGACCTCCGAAAGTTTAAAAAAACATGTGTGATTTTAGAGTAGAACTTATTTCTTACTGATGAGTTGTTTTTGTTTTTCTTTTGCGGAGGTTAAACGTTACCCATTACCACGGCCAAAAACGGTCTTGCGCAGTGACATCCAAGTAGCTTTCATCTCTTCAGAGAAATGAACGACCAGCTGTATATAAATTGCCTTAAACAGCTTTAGAAAATAACGGGTCAAAATAGCATCTACGGCAACAAATTGTATCTGTATTAAGTAGTTGATTCATAAAAAAGCACTTCTCTAGTTTCCATCTATAATTCATGTTACTCTGTTGAAGGATGAATCACTATAAACTTTTGTAGACAACATCATAGCAAAAATAAATATCATCTGAATCCTGTTTTTGTTCATTGCATAAAAAATTTGACTGGATGATTATAATCTTTTCAGAAATATCGACAAAATATGACCAAATATGACGGGAGAGTTATGCTTCATATTGTGCAGTTAATGATTTGAGATAAATATTGCTGAATCCTACTTTGGATTTCCAAAGGCTCGTGCGTTTTTTTTCTGATTACGACTACGTTTGTAGTTTTTATTCATCCGTGACATCGTATTTCAATGTAATAATGCAAGAGTGAACACTTCCATTGACCCATTGACTCGCAGTAGCAATCAGAAAGAACAAACGGTGTGAACAAGCCTTAAGATGATACTCACAGAACCTCGCAAACACGAAGTAACGTTACTGTTCTTGATCCCTTTACATCAATGTCAAGTTTATATGAAAATAAACTAAAATCAGAACTATGCTTTAACACTCATACTCGAGTACAAATACATTTTCAACAAAAAAGCCTTTTCGTCAGGGGTGCACCACCCGTTCGATTCCACTTGAAAGTTATTTGATTTGAATTAGATCTATGTTGATTTTAGAAGAAAAAAACACAGACAAAACATTCGTGCTACCTGTTACAGCTCGTCATAAGATTTATACAGAAGGGACCTGTTATTAAATCAACGGCTGCATTAACACCAGAAATTGAATTATGTAAATGACGACGATATAAAATAACTGGATTATTCGGGCAATATATCCTAATAGAACTTCAAAGACGGATGATAGAGAACTTGCGAAAGAACTTCCCTACATTCGTAAAACTCTCTGCATTTGTGTCAGATCTGCTACAAGCAATGTTTGATGTGCAATGCAAAACACAATGATATTTTGCTGTGGACATGATTAGGCTAGAAATAATTAAGTGTGACATCTAAGTATTAAATGGATATTGTTTTATATTCAATTATATAGTCGGAAATGAAATAGTTGAACACAATATTAAAAGTGGGTAGTTCCGATTGCACAATTGTTGTCTGGCCCACATTGAGAATGATGCTTTCAATTTTCTTAGATCTATTTAAATACTCTGGAACAGTCTCTGAATCACTAGGCTGAGCAAGTAAGTATCGCTCCAGGAAAGCTTATGTAATATTATTTGATTTTATGATGACTATATTGGTGGCGCCTTTCATATATCATTAATAGTTAATAGTTTCTGAATGTCAAAATGAGAAAATATACACAATTTCACCTAATCGTTGATGGCAGAGGTGCCAGCAATCTTGGATGGGTAATTTGGTTCATATTCAGAAACAGAGAAAAAGTCAAATATTTGTTTTTATTGGCCTTAAGGCCCGTTCACATCGAGCGAAAGAGAAAGTCAAAATTATCTTTGATGTTTGTCGTCTATTCTTTGATCTTTTTCGCTTTCGCTCCCACTTTCACTTGGTGTGAAGAGGCTCTTAGCATTATGAATTTTAAGTCGTACTTAAGGTTCATTCATGCAACCTGCCACTAGTTCTCAGTACACAATAATCAAAACGCCACAAGAAACATTAACAGAAGACACTAAATAGGAAATATTATGGCATCAGAGGCTTTATTACATGTAAAAAATCAGCAACAAGCATTACCTCCAGTGAGTTAACCTGAGACCTCTGCCATTCAGGTCTGATGTTCTCCGTTCTGAGCTATATCCGGCATGTGCTGGTTGGTTGAGGAATCTTCAAACTGTCGTTTGTTCCTGCACCACTTGATTCTTGGACTTAAATAATTCAGTCAGAGTCAATAAAGCATGACTAATGAGGATCTTAGGGACTCAGACTTACAAGCAAATACCAAGTCAGCCCAGAGGAGAGCATCTGACCTGAATGTCAGAGTTCCCAGGTTCAATCCTCAACCATTTTCTTGGTAGATTTTTTTTTCACGCAGTAAAATCTTTAGTGCCAATGTTGTTTAAGTGGGCTATTTTGCGAAAACTTTTCTCACCCCTGACTCGTGACTATCCACGATTTTAATACTTTGGACGTGTGAGCTCGATTAGTTCGAAATTGGTATGCACATTACAATTTGAATCGTAATGTTACACGGTCACACAAAGGACCAGGAAAGGACAGGGCCAAAATCCCACCAATCTCATTAATTCTTACGTAAAGAAGATCAAAAGATGACATTCAATGACGGAACTTGTCATCAAATATTCATTTGCAGACAATCACTTGACAACTGCAATTAATACATAACTGTACAGTGTAAGCCTTCGGGAAAAGGTGGATATGTTTCGGTTTCGATTGTTATTGGAATCAATACTTTACCGTGAAATAATCCCAAGGGTCACTCTGATGGAAAAACAAGGACTTGTTTACCAGACAATATCACATCGGGGAAAGAAAACTTGGGGTAAACATTTTCAGGGGCATTTTTTAAATTCAGTTGCTTCAATGTGTAAAGAATGTTAGTCTAAGAGAAACAACGAAGCAATGTTGTCAAGGTAATATGAGGCACTTTGTCAGAGTCACATCTCACTAATATTCAATGCTTGATTTTCGAGTAAATTTTAGATTATAAACAGAAAAATAAACTGCCTTAGGAATTGTTACTTCTTCCTACTTTAACTGGGTAAACAGAGAGAAGAAAACGCTAATTTCAGGTTGTTGTCAAACTTCCAATGAACTAAGTCCAGAATATTGTAACCCACGTGAATACGAGAATGCGCTCCCTTTCTGAAGGTTAATTACAAACTTTCCACCACCAGTTCTAACTTGAAAGGTTCTAATTTTGAACAAAAATGCATAACCATTTAGTTACAGAAGCAGCATGATCCTGACATCTGCTGATAGATTACTTTTAAAGCTGTTTTAAAAGGAAGCTGTTAGTAATACTGATGTGATATGGTGTCTGTCAAGTTCCTGTTTTGTCAACGATACTTCATTTTGGTTTGAAGAGGGAATGCATAACGTGACTTACATAACGTAGGGTTCTCAAATTGTGTTTTACTTTATCTGTACTTTTCACAATTTCTTTTGTTTACAATTTGGAAAAAATTGCTTCGTCCCCATTGCGATAACTAAGAATTTGCGACCCAAATTGAATGTAACTAAATACTGATTTTATGGAAAGATTTTTGAATTGTGTCAATCCAAATTGAAAAATTATGTTACGAAGTTTTGTGACATAAATAACATTGATTTCATCTCTCTCTTATCCAAGTGCTCAACTTATTGGAAGTAGAGGGATAAATTTCTGCGATGTGGATGCGCAAGTTTGATAATTGGATGTGCCTGCATCACACATGGTGCTTTTCACAGAAACTGGTCCAACTGTCAAACAAGAAACCTGTGGAATTTTTTTTTTCCTCTTTTTGTAGAAATTCTTATACATCTGTCGTGGAAGGGCAGAGATAGAGAAGAGATGAATTGCGAACATTGTGGAAAATATATTAAACGGATAATCTTTTTGACCTGAATTCGATTTACGGGATAAAAGTAGACAGATGGTCCTTGTGAGCCAGAGGAAAAATCAGGGTTAGTGAAAGTGCCCGTGTGAGTAAACAGGCAACAAGAAACTACGAAATCTGCTCCCAATTGAATGGCATAACCATTTTGTCTATCAATAACATCTTGTGTGCGTTTACTTCCGTTGACGAAAGACCTCAAGAGTGATGTAAACGTTAAAAAATTCTTTTTTATCGAGTAGTTTAGATAAGTAACTGATATTTGACACTGAGCGGAGCTGATTGTTAAATAAATTGGTTTTTGAAACTTCAGGGAAAATATTAGCTGCAAAGGCGCGGTAGATACAACCCTGTCATGGATCCACCAACCTAGTTGCCCAGATATTTCTAAAAAAAGCTTTCTGCTTATTAACATTAGCCAAGTCCATAGAAGGGATATTGGCTGCATGACAAACTGAATGAGAAAGTTGAGCTCCTGCAGTACAAGATTCGCAACAGCTTCTGCGGCGAGACAGGAGCTTAAATGTGAAAACTGATGCGTGGTTGAACTATTATGAACAGAATCTTTATAAGTGTGAGAACACACGAAGTTTTCTTATTCAGTCCTTGAGAAAATCGAAATGTGAACTACAGGCAGAGAGATACACATAAATTCCAGGTAGAATTTGATTGGGCTTGCAACGTGCAATTTATCAGCAGGAAATCAGAATCAGAGTTTAAACATTGTGGAGGAAGAGCTTTTCAAGAGAGTGTAGATCTAAAATCAATGTAAATCCTCCCTTGCAAAAACAGAAGGACTGGTCAAAGATTATCCAGACGAACCGAACTACTTTCTAGAATTCAATTTCAATAAACAACGTTGTAGAGATAACAATGGAGTACCCAACATCCGGGGTGATGGATTATGATGACGATTTTGGATTTATGGCTGGATACGGGCCTCTTGAAGAAGGGTACAATCTGACTCTCAACGCCACCAATGGACCGATGGACGATCAAGAGGCATTTGCGTTTGAGAACTACCCGTACCCGATTGACATTCCAAAACCTCGGCTGTGGGAGATCATCGTTAAATGTGTCGCTTACGGAGTGATTACTCTTCTCGCTTTCGTCGGCAACGTACTCGTGGTGTATATAGTATGGCAGAACAAACGCATGCGCACAACGACAAATTATTTCATAGTAAACCTAGCAGTTAGTGACCTGATGGTGACGTCATCCTGTACATGGGTCCACCTGGTGGATGATTTGACGGAGAACTGGGTCCTTGGAGCTTTCTTTTGCAAGTTCAACTCCTTTGCCCAAGGTACGTTCTAACAAGAATATTTAATTTAACGAAATGTAAATTTTTACGTTCAATCCAACTTGAAAAGTGCAACATTTTGTTTTTTATCAAAAATTACAAAAACAGTTATGGAAGAACTCTCAGAGCGAAGTTCCGCAATTTGTTTGATGTCTCATTAGTATATTATGAAAGGTTCTTTCCCCATTTTTGTTCCATCGTAGAAAACTACTCATTGCAGCAGGCTAAAATTATTTCATGTTTCTTTCATCCATGACTTGCATATCTTCAATGTTATGATTTCAATATTTGATTACCGAAGCACTTGGAAAATGGTACAATAAAAAAGCCGATAACAACAAAGAATTCAGTGCTTTGAAAGTACCAAGATTACAAAACCTGATAAAAATGATAAAAACTTTTCACTTTATTACAACATGAGAAATGGAGGAAACGTTTCTGTTACAAGTGGAGAACTTCTTAAATATTGCAAAGTTTCGTCCTTCGATTTGTCACATGTTTTGTTTTTGTACAAACTGGTGTTCTCCTCTTTGTGCTTAAATGATTCAGTCATGAATGCTTACATTTACTCATTTTTATCCTTCCACTTTGCCATAAATAAGCTAAAGTGGATTAGAAAGGATAAGATTAGTTCTCATCTCACGAAAATTTCCAAAACTTGTTTGCTGCAAATGAAACATGCAATTTGATACGTTCACCTACACCTCCATAAAATCTAATACTAATCTCACAAAACATGTTTTGGAGATTCAGGGCAAGCGGTGGTCGTATTAAAAACTTGAACTTGTCGGGGGAGAAACCTAAAACCAAGTTTCTAATCTATTTGATAATTAGCCCACTTCAATTGTGGATGTCCTATGTACGGAAAGGGCACTTAGGATTCTGTTTGTTGCCAGTTTCGGACTTACGGAGAAATAAAGATGCATAGTTGCTTCTTGTTAAATATAAATGACGTGGATAGAGTTCGGTGTTCCAGCGGAATGTACAAACCTTCTTTATTGCCACCTACTAAATTAGGTAACAGATGCATCTGGCAGGTAATACAGAGAATTTCTACAAGGAGAGTAAAGAATACTTCTCGTGTGGGGGACTGGTTGTTTCATAACAGATGACTCTGTCATTTAAGAACTTCACGAAGTTCAATAAAAAATCTTAACATAAAAGTGTACAATTTGACTAGAATTTGTCGATATTAAATTGGATGAAAAATTAATCTTGCTCAAGGCAGGAACTCATCAAATATTTCAATGCATTTGAAGAACGAATATGATTAGTTTGATATGTGAATAATACACTGACATAACAGGCTTTGGTAAAAATTCTATTCTCCAACAGGGCCATCAATTTAACTGCACACTGGGGGACTTTCTTTGGTTGTGGGGAAATGCCCCTTAAAGACTTCAATGGATTTGATGCGTCAAAATTGATCAGTTCGAAATTAGAAAAGTTTATGATGGTTGAATGGATGCTTCAAATAGTATCTCATTGGAAAATACATTGCTCATCTTGATGATATTCTCATGTTTCATGTTCATAAAACAAGTTTGTGGATGTAATACTGGGGCTTTAAATACACACACGGCAGCCTTTTTCTTGACATTTCTCGACAATTATAATAAACATTTTGAATTTCACTGCATTTTCTTCTTGGACTACTTCTCCGTTCATATAAGAAATATTCTGAGTTTTTGTTTATCTTGGACTGAAAGCTATATGTGACAAAAGTTGAAAAACACCTGAAAAACACACATAATATTTCCACCCAAGGCTTAGTACGGCACGGCAAATGTCAAAATGCGGAACTGACGGCTCAGAGGAAAGCAAAATATGACAATAATCCCACTACAGGTCCGGCACGGCTAATTCGAACACGGTTAGTTCGAAGTTCCACTTAATTCGAAGTTTTGGCCAACACTTTGCCAAATTCTTATTATTTCATGTTTAAAATGCATGGTTAATTTGAACACGGTTGATTCGAAGTTCCACTAAATCGAAGCCATTTACATGTTATTTAATTCGAAGTAGTTGTAATTCGAAGGTTTAAATCAAAGTTTGGTGTAATTCGAAGTTTAATTCGAAGAATATTGTAATTCGA
>JBCAUG010036409.1:0-10050 GCA_038406175.1 Haplosyllis leylae | reverse complement strand
TATTAGGTCGGCACAAACAATAACTATTGTTTTAGAGACTTTATTGTAACCCAAAATCAATACACAGCTTCGAAGCTACCATTACGCTGCACTGATATATGCGATAGGTGGCGTACTATGACAAGTGGGTGCGGATGACGTTATATTTACATGGTTGGCTTCTAATATAAGTGTTAACCTGTAATAATTTCCTGAACACTGAGTACATGTATCGAAGGGAGAAAGTTTTCAGCAAAATACTCCTTGGAAAGACAAGAAAAATCATTAATCACTACAACACAAGTAAAATAGTATTTTAGCTAGGAAAGTAGTTCATAAACCGTATTTATCAACTGAAAATACCAAATTATCTTTCAGAAATTTAACTTAATTTTTCTCTGAAACCTAACCTTGACCATACCCAGCTCAAATTATTCGGTTACGTCTTTGGTGTATTTCTGAATAGTTTGTTGAGTTGAAATCATTTTAGACGCAAAATTAACAAGAATTGCGGAATTGAAGACTTACGACTGTTTACCATGTTAGTGACGTTATTAGATGTTAAAGCTGTCGATAAAGTATGAGCAACATGTACCGGTGCAGCTGAAGACACATGTACCGGTATGAGCGAGTACTCTGGTAAAATACCCGAGGCTTTGAGGCCAGACGTAAGACGGACAAACAGCTTCATGATTCAATGAAAGAGGCACTGGAAAGGTGGTCGCCAGCAGTTTGAATTTGATTGTCCCACAATTAATGCGTTGTTTGTAGGTATTAAAATTGTTGTTGCGATCATTCAGTGATTTGATTTTAATGACTTACTCAAAAGAATTGAATCGAATTGTTTGTTCAGTAAAAGCAAAGTTTTATTTATAACTTTTCATCCAGAAGCGTTAATTTCTCTTTTAATTTGTGTATTTTCTCTCATTGAACTTTACTTACAGCACAGATGTTTGTAAAAGCGCGTTTTTTGCAATGGTCACTAAATGAGATTTTGTTAGAGTTTATGCTTGGATAATATTATATTCCAGCATTGATTAAGACATGAATTCTGTGTCTTTTCTGGATGACACTGTCACAATTGATTGAATTTTCATCTGGAATTAAATTGTGTAAGAAATGTCGCACGGTACATTTTTCAAGCAATTAGAAGACTGGATTTTGTCGTCAAAGTCATCCAGAAGGTTTTCCTGACAATAGGTTGTCCAGATGTTATTCAGATTGCCCCCTGTGTCATCAAAAAATCATACAAGAAACCAAATAGCTGTGCCATGAATGGCATAAACCACCGGTTTACTTGCTAACCTTTGTACCGTACCAAAGAATTTTCATCATTCTGAACATTGTTCTCCAATTCATCATTATTTTGTTGCTCATTATTTCAGTTGAGCTGATGAGTAAACAGTATTAATCTCAGGAATGCGACTTCAACTAACTCTGTGGTAATCAGGGACTTCAGTAAACCTCGCAGTTTGTGCACTAGGTTTATCGGAAGCACTCTCTTGGAAGATCTGCAGGGCATAAACTAAGGCTGTTGATAGATGCGTTGAATAAAGTACTTTCTCTTTGAGTTGAACTGGTCCTGCCAACGCCAGTATGTTTAGAGAAAATTGTAGACTAACTATTACCTTAATTATGTGGCTCAGGCTAATATTCCCACCTTTTTGCAACAGTGTGAATGACATTTGTTCCGAATATTTTCTTTTTCTTTTTTTTGTCAGTTGAGTTGCGGACATAGCAAGAACATATACCGTACCCACGAGATAGCATAAGGAAAAGTGTCGGCAAAATACATGTTATATGGTTGGTAATTTTTTATTTGGAAATTTATTCTTTTACCGTGCTTTTGCGTGCTGCACACGTCTTTACAGCCCATAATTTGCAGATCATGGGGATTAGTTCCTATTAACAACAGCCGTCGAACGTCTTATTGCCTTACCTGGTTGTCATAAAAATACAAAGGCAAGAGTAAGTAATGGTCAAAGTGCTGTCTGTTAAATGGTTTGAATTCAAGCAACTTTGCAAGAAGTAAACGGAAAACTGAGTTTATTTTTTTTACCGCAATATTTATGATGTTGCATTTTGTAATCCTTTCAGTGTGGTTTATCTTCCAATGTGCGTTTAATCAATGCAGTTTTTCTTCAGAATAACATTTTACTACTGATCGCGTATCTTGGGCCTGAATCAATATTGCGATGGCATATGATGCCGCTAATAAAGAGAAGATGGCACCGAACAATTGCGTTCTGTGTGGGTCTGGGAATAGAGACATCTTAGTACTTAGCAAATAAACCAATTCGTGATTTTTATTAGCAGATGAAAATCCCATGTTTTCCTGAACCATTTGTTTTAAACGATTGGATTCCTGTTATTCGATGGCCGCGCCAATCATTTATCATATTTTAGGTGGTATAATACGACTTTGCTATTTGTGCCTGTGCAGCGGCACATTCATTTGGGCCCGTCAGCTTCAACACAGAGTCAATGCCGCGATCATGCTTGTGACATAGCTCTCATTGAAATCAATGGAAACAAAAGGAGTCGCTCCAGAATGGGGTTCCAAACCATTTTCGAGGACTCCATTGATTTCAATGAGAGCTATGTCGCAAGCGTCATCGCAGCGTTGACTCTGTGTTGACGCTGACGGTTTGTGTAAACGACCCTTAAGTATGTTCACGAAGTGTTTCCTGCAGTATATTTGATGGCAACATCGTTCAGTGTGGAAATGTTGCATTGAGATGCTGTCAGTAGAAGATTTAAAGACGCAACAGAAGTGGAATTTACGCCTCGAGTTGCTCATTAGCTTTGATCAAGTTCATGTTTTACAGTAAGTCAGACATCGTGTGTAATAACCTAAGTACTTGCAAGTTGCAATTAGCCTCAGGAAACTAGACTTGTTACTACTACTTTATGGAAGTGCAAGATCCACAGATCATCCAAAATATTTCGTTACAGTTCGTCCAAAATGTTTCAAAAAAGTTTCACCAGTAAATTAAGCGTACATGTAGATATGTGTTAAGCCGTGTTCAACCCACATGAAGAAACTGGTCACAGGTGTTCAATCTTATAAAGGTTCGACATATGAAGATGGAGCTTTCTAATTTGGATCAGACGAGCATGTTGGCACTTTTACCCCTTGTGATGGCATTGAAGTCCAGTCCCAAATAGAGACACCAGCTACAGCAGTTGGTAGCTTGGCAGTATAATCAAATCAATACGCATTGAGGGATTTTGGTATTTTTGAACGTCAACTTGGCACAAGTCCGTTTTTGATTTGTACAGAAAACCTGCTCAATTTGGAAGTTACTTTAAAGTTATTCATACGTTGTTTGAAGCTGGCACCCAGGTCCTGCCGTTCTGTAAAGAGATAGCAGGACTTAGCCACGCCAACAGACTTATTTAAATTCTGAGCTGCTGCACATACTGGTGGTCAAAATCCTTTCAAATCAGACGTGGTACCCCTCCCTCTACCCTGGCTCCACTTGCCTCCTGTCAGATGAGACATGGTACTCCACCCTCATTGGATGAGACATGGTCAATCCCTCGCCTCGCCCAGTCTCAAAGACTTCCTTTCATTGCTTGCTTTCAGCCAAAGAGCTATGATCCAATACGCTTATTGTGCAAGTTATATCTTTGAAAGGCTTTTGCGGTAGTTGAGAAAAACATGCATGTCGATTTCGCGCATTGAATCGAACTTATTTTGTACCCAAACTTTCTTCAGATCTGCGTGAACAAAGATCAATTAAGCGCGAGCATTTTATCACATGAAGCTACATCACAATTAGTCTGAAATAATAAGATCCTGACAAGCTCTCTGATGATAAATATGGGTGTGTATACAGTTACTCAGTGTTGTGTAATAATTAATGTGGATGATTTCTTTGCTCGATGACTGAGTATGGTGGTGTGTGGGAGAGAATACCAGGAATACCTGGGTACTGTGTTTGCTGGAAACACCCCACAGACTACTGACAGCTCTCATAGACCGTGTAGATCACTATCTACTGCGTCTCTGGAAACAAAGATTGTATTGTGGTCCATATCAAAGTTAGAGCGAGACAAAGATCAAAATTGACATCCTCACGAGTTACATCTACTGCAATTCCAATTCGGGAATCAAATTCCATCGCCAGCAGACATTTTCGCATGAAACAAATCGTTGAAATGGAGTGGCATTTAACCTGATCGGTGGCCTCATGAAGAACTACACAGGGCTTTGCACGGTGGTGGCACCAGGAGAAAGAAATCTTCTGGATATAATAAAGACAGATCACAAAGAAACTGTACCTAGAAATCACTTATCACGTCTAATTTCCATGCCAACCAGAACTCATTCCTAGAAATTACTTCCTCGCAGTGGTTGCTATGTTGAGGCTTTTCCTGGCACCGTTTGAACCAAGAAACCTACATGTTTGACTAGTTGTGCAAGTTTGTTGCCATTCCACAACATAAATATGAATATTTTTCTGCAGTTTACTTGTGATACAATTTTGTTTTGGTCCTCTATATTCTGGTTTCTCTGTCTAAATTTGATAGCAGATTTTATTTTTATTACAATTCAAAGCTTGTATGTTCAATGGTTGTTGTCCAATGCTGACAACGTTACAACGTTCATGCTGAATAAGTGCTAAAGCGAACACTTCTGTAATCTTCCAAATATGAAAATCGAAATGGGGGTCTGGCTCTGGCGAACAGTGTAAACAAATTCACCAAGGGGCCCAATGTTTGTGCCGTGTCAACGCACATCATAATTTTTCAAATCCTCACCCAGAGCAGCCAGTAGAGAAATAACGATTACGAATATCTTCAGAACGTCTCGTCGTCAATGACAGTAAAGATTAGTTCATTCCGTACAGAAAATGTAAAATGCAAATCTATTTCTTTGCAGATGTTCTATTGGTACGAATGTTTATCTAACAGTATTCTTTGAATTGCACAATGATTGCAGTTCAATTCATTTGGTTTTGTAGTGTACCTTTTGAATTAGAGATTAAAAAAGTAAAAAGTATGGGGTCCGATGTTTTAGAAAAGAATCACCATGCAGAAAACATCAACATTTCAGTTGAACGAATTACGATTGGCTATGGCATAAACTTTCGATGGTTGGCACCTGCGTCAGCAGTTTTTCGCCCGATTAAAGTTCTCGGCAACTTTGAGGAAACTCTTGAGATGCATTCCTGTTCACTTCACGTCTTGCGTGATAAACGAATGAAAAATTGGCAAAAACTTCCAACTGGACATTTAGTGCCAATAGTGGATTTGTCTCGCCTGTTAGCAATGGGCCGAACATGATTGCGTTGTACTTATACGCAAGTATTACGGTTTAGAGACCACTAATTAAATTTGTAGGTTTAATTTTGCCCAAATGGTGAAAGAGTAGTTACCAGAAACATTCAGTACTGCCAGCGCTGACGTGTAATTCCAACAGCGACGTCTTGAAATCAAGAATCTGGAGCTGGAAGAGGTTCTTTTTGCTAGTAGATTTTGGAAGAGCCCCAATTAGCCTTGTCGACACGCAGTTCCAATCAGCTCTTATCTGGAATATCTCAGCCACTGATCCTTCCAGTTTGATTACACCAGTGTGCAGCCAATGCAGAAGATCCCCAACAGCCCTACGCCTTTGAAAACCGCTTGAGTGGTGCTCAAGGCTTCTTAGAGTGATCAGGTATGGCCACGTAATAGGAACAAACGGTGGCTTAAGCCTTGGGGTCTGGGTTGAGAGCGACATCCAGACCTCACGCTCTTGGCCCAGGATAAGTTGGTACGGACCTTTTAAAATCGTTTCAGCGGACACTTGGAAACAGCCGTGTTGACCATTACCATCGACTGAAGAATGCTTCAGAACTGAAAGACGGCAAGCCAACTTTTTGGCTGCAGGCTTTTGATGTTCTTCCTGAAGCTTTTGGTCTGAAATATCTAATTACAACCAACGTTGGCAGTTTCAGTGTGAGTTCCTTAATTCGTTGGTTGTGTAATCTTACAGATTCATTGATCAACATCCGTCACAGAACTAATGGCAATAAATTAAAAAACGGAAGCGATGAGAAGAAACGAAGTTGGCAGGAAGGTTCCAAGTTGATATCGTAACGTATGCTTGGTGCTAGAGGAATGCCTGTTGGAATTTGTAACTACCATGTTGTATGTGTGGAATTTGAAGATATGAAAGACTATTGATGACTGTTTCTTTTTCACCTATGTTAGGTAATTTATTGAAGAAGATAACGTATCATTTTGAACTGGATAAGATAACATGTGATCTTCTTCAAGGATCCTGCACTAACGTTATCATGAAAAATCTACTAATCGTCTCATATTTTGTTCTTAGATTTAACGTTTTCAAAAGGTAAACTGTTTCACACGATACTGAACGAAAGAATGGGTTACGGAAACAAACTTGCTCTGAGATGAAGCGTTACAGAACCAACCATGGATATTGGGTATCGTTCACCGACAAATTTTACCTGGCCAAGAAAAAAGTCCCATAGTGTACCAAATGCGGTAAGTGGACTGATAAAAGAAAAAGTATTATTTATTTCGTTAAAAGTTTCAAGAATGACAGACCATTTCGCCCAGAGTAAAAACAGTCTAATTGACGTTCCTGAATCATTTTGAAGTAAGAAAAGTCTCCGTTTGAACGGAAATGATCTTTGCTTTTGAATATCACGTAGAATTAATGTACCACAATTTTTTGGCATTAAAGGTTTGGCCTTTTAGAAGTCATGCTAGTCTGCCCAACGTTAGAAACTCCGGTTTATGTTATATACGTTGTGCGCGAATGGAACTTTTTGCACTGTGTAGTTTGACGTCATTTACAAGACTAAAATCTCAACAGCTCTATTTGTTAAAATCTTTGCTTTCCTACTCAGCTGGCGATTAGGAAAGCTGGACATTACAAGCCCATCAAGTTTTTAACATGAATTTTCTTTTGGGAAGTTTTCGAAACATGAAAAGTAGTAATGTCCAGCTTTCCTAAGAGATCGTTGTGTGAAAACCCCAAGTCGGATAGAATCATCACTGCGCGAAAGGCAGAATCTTCATTTGTCTGAAATTAGATCTATGTATGGGACATGACATTGATGGTAGATCTATAAAATCCTGACGTATTGGAAGGAATTGATTTATATGTTCGCAATCGTGTGAACACGTCTGACTGAAGTGCGAGAATCACGTTATTGAACACCAGATGGTGGATCAAGGTCAGTGGATTGTTTACTCGCACTTTGCTTAGATGGTCAATGATAGCACTGTAGTCATTTCTGAGCAATTCATTGTTTGTTCCTACAGGAGGAGGTATTGTTTTCAGTTATCATAATTTGGCTATTGAGTGTGTGGAATGCTTCAAGTTTCTAACATTCAGACCTCACCCGAAATATCACGAACCTGTACACAAACTCGGGGTGGCAGTGGTCTTGAGCTCACCTCAGTGGGATAGTGGGTCAAAAAGGGATTTTCAGAACCTGGAATGAACGTTCATTTCATATTTGTAATACAAAATGTAAGAATGAAAATGGTATAATACTATTCTCACTTAACGATTGCTTCTTTCAAATATAGTTTAATAAGATACTCTCAAATACGGTGTACGTTTTTATTGGTTCTTGTAAACGAGGGACTGATCTTAGTTTAATATTCAGAAAGGAGTTGTTAGCAGTCTAGGGAAGTCTGGGCCTTGAATACAAGATGGGCTTTTAGTCTTTTGTAGAAAGACTATACATGCCATGCAAAGCAGAGCAGAGTGAAAATTTTTGCAGAAAAACTGCCGGAGTCCGGACCATTATGTGAATGACTGTAAATTTGGAGATCCACCGTCTTGTAGTCCTGGTGAAGTTACTCGCGTCCATGAGTTCTCAGTCAGTTGTGGGTCGGTGATTAGCTGCGCTAGTACCAATGAAAGCAATGCAGACTTGACCCGGAAGAGGTGAAAGAAGTGCAAGATCTTGGAAGACTTGACTTGTTCCAAGGTACTAGTGAAACATGGGGGTTAAAATATCAACAATATTCATCGCCTTGTTTTCATTTCATCTTGTTCATTTTGATCCAAAGTTTTACATATGACGTCACTGATTGAAGAAAGGCAATACTAGTATCATCTAACATAATGGATGTGCCGGAACAAAACGCGACGTGAGCTGCCAATTTGAGTTTATTCGAAATAAGAAAAAAGAATAAAGCCCTAAGTTGCACCTTCCAGTCTGATTTCTGTGCAACTTGCGAATCTAGTTTTCAGATACAAAAAATAGACTCCAGAATGAAGCCAGGAGCTATTGCCTAACAAGCTTTAGAAAATATTTGAAAGATATTAGATGTTTGTTTTGCAGGTATTATTCCAATTCATTGTGGCAGTACATGTCAATAGTTTCCATTTGTTGGGCCTGATTTCCACATGCTACGTCCGTTTTAGTGATGAAGTATCAGGTTGACGTTCGCGGTTTCGTTTCATCTGGCAGATCAAGACAACATGGACACCAAATACAGATGTCCGTGTTCATCCTCTAACACGAATTGGTTGCTTGATTCTTAGTTGAGCGAGGCTTTTTAGATTTACATGTAGCTGAAATTCTCAACGACTTTGAGGGAATTCTTCAGATGTTTCTCACATGAATAGTAAGTTTCATTTTTTCTTCGAATCCGAAATTTGTTCCCAGATGTTAAGTAAAATGTTGGTAGGTAGGTATAGTTTTTCTTTCACCTTGAAGAGGATCCATTCTATTTTCAATGTACCTGCAGAATGATAATATATTTACTTCGAAATATTCCTTTGGGTAATTTCTGGTAAAGTTTCCATTGCTTACCCACCTATTTACAGATGATTCATTGTAATCTTTAAACAATTTACAAATGGTGGAGAACATTTGATAATATTATTGGTATTAGAAAGGTCCTTCTCATAAACTTCAATACACACACCAGCTAGTCTGTGATCCTTCCATAATATAAACTTGTTTGTTTTGTTATTAGATTGATTGCTAGTTTTATTGTCTTGTTTAGTCCTTGGCCTAAGTAAAAATGTTTGGGATTATCTATCGAAAGCAAAGAACTGTTCACAAGTTATTAACCCTCTTTGGTAACATTTTGGCAAACAGATAAAAGTCCGATTGCTCCTATTCCTCAGTTCATAACTCAGTGTGTCTGATTTCAGTTCAGCTTTACTTTTAACGAACAAAAATGTATCCTTTATCCTCAAGTTTCAGAAGAGATTGAAAACGTGCGATCAGGAATATGAACTCTTTTGTTGCTTTAGTTTTCTCCCACAACAGTTAAAAATTAGTTTATCTGAAACTACTCAGCAGGGAATCGTAAAAAGCAGCTTTTAGTTGTCCAAGAAGCGCATTTTTTGCACTGTAACACTGAAACTTACTTCTTGTGCGTAAACCATATGCAACGCAACACGAGAGTAATTGCAGCTGAGCACCTGGATTTCACAGAACGTGGCCTTTGAAGGACAAAATCGTAAGTTTAGTTTTGGTACTTTGTAACAAAACATAGTAACAAGATTGTTTATTGTTTTCAAAGAATTTGATCGCTTGCATCTGGAACTAGTTATTGCGTAGATTTCGGCATTTATTTTTTAAGAAGGGTGGCATAGGTTCTTGTCATCCTTTTTTGAGAGAAAACACTGGAAATTATCCGATGCATCTAAGAATGACGAAAATCCAAAATTTCTTTCTCTTTGGAAGGGGACGAGAGAAGGTGGACTTGTCCCCACTTTGTCCAGCTTTGTAGTGGTTCTCGTTCAACTCTAAAGTCAAACACGTCGTTTTCTTGGGAAACTCCGAGTAAATTAATTACTTACAAATTCATCAGACGTTAGTATTTACTACATGTAGTTGTGTATCTTTTTGCAATATACCGTAGTAACGTTGCTTTGGGCAAACATTTCAAAGTGGAATGGAGAAAAGAAAGATCTTTGGCAGCTGGTTTTTGTGAAGTAAATAAACAAGGGAATGGTGATTAATAATCTTAATATGTAACTACATTCAAACAAAGTTTCGAAAAACAAGAAAGTCCTCCTGCGTGAACGCAAAATGCATACCGCCTGCTGCATAGCAAGTGCTCACTCTGATGTTCTGT